>BJCO01363077.1:0-13408 GCA_018326465.1 Flaveria floridana
CTATGACTATGACTATGACTATGACTATGACTATGACTATGACTATGACTATGACTATGACTATGACTATGACTATGACTATGACTATGACTATGACTATGACTATGACTATGACTATGACTATGACTATGTGTGTGGTGTACAACATTACAAAAAAACAGCATATTACATATGCAAACCTGAATCAAGCAGCTGCTTGAAGCAACTCTCTATCCGCACGTTCCCTGATCCTCCTCTCGAGTTCAGGCCTAAAATGCCTGATAAGACCTTGAACGGGCCAAGCAGCAGCATCTCCTAATGCACAAATTGTGTGTCCTTCAATCTGCTTAGTCACCTCCTGAAGCATATCAATTTCCTCCAGCTTTGCATTCCCAACTTTCATCCTTTCCATAATCATCCAAAGCCATCCGGTACCCTCCCTGCAAGGTGTACACTGACCACAACTCTCATGCTTATAAAAGTAAGAAAGCCTTGCAATTGCATCCACAACATCAGTTGACTTATCCATCACAATTACAGCTGCAGTCCCTAATCCAGATTGCACAGCTTTCAATGCATCAAAATCCATCAGGACTTCCTCACATACGTGTTTAGGAAGCAACGGTACAGATGAACCTCCGGGAATTACTGCCAGTAAATTGTCCCATCCGCCCCTAACACCGCCACAATGCCGCTCTAGCAGCTCCTTCAATGGTATACTCATCTCCTCTTCGACTGTGCACGGTTTGTTGACATGACCAGATATGCAAAAAAGTTTTGTCCCGGAATTATTCTTTCTCCCAAAACTAGAGAACCATTCAGGCCCTCGTCTTAAGATCGTAGGTGATACAGCAACTGTTTCTACATTTGTAACAGTTGTGGGACATCCGTATAGACCTGCATTAGCAGGGAAAGGGGGTTTCAATCTTGGTTTTCCTTGTTTACCTTCAAGGCTCTCCAAAAGTGCAGTTTCTTCACCACAAATGTAAGCACCAGCACCAAAATGGATATGCACATCAAAATCATAACCCGATCCACAAGCATTTTTTCCAAGTAACCCAGCTGCATAGGCTTCTTTTCTGGCCTTCTCAAGGTTAAGGCGTTCGTTCACGTATTCACCTCTAATGTAAATATAAGCAGCAGTTGCCCTCATACCAACTCCAGCAATCAAGCATCCTTCTAGAAGTTTATGTGGATCATTTCGCATAATTTCACGATCCTTGCATGTTCCAGGTTCACTTTCATCAGCATTAACAACAAGATAGGATGGACGACCATCAGATACCTTAGGCATAAATGACCATTTGAGTCCAGATGGAAATCCAGCACCACCACGTCCACGTAGACCCGATTTTTTCATTTCATTGACTATCCAATCAGAGCCCTTGATCACTAGATCTTTAGTTCTGTACCAATCACCACGTTTCATGGCACCTTTAAGAAAAGGGTCATGTATACCATAAAGGTTGGTAAAAATGCGATCTTCATCTTTCAAACCACCAAAGTGAGTTTTCTCAGGAGGAGGGGGAGGTGGTGGTGGCTGTGGGGTATTAGCTGTTGTTGCAGATTGAGTGCTAAATAATCTAGTACCTAGTCCCCAGTTAACATTTTGACACCTCAACAAAACAGCCCGTTGCAAAGAAAGAATGCCCTTCATGGGTGCCTAACAGGAAAAGAGTCAGTCAGTGCTGAATACATAAAACTTTAAACTTTAAAGCATCTAAGGCAAGCAAGGATGCGCCGATGCAAACATACTCATGTTTTAATACTTAGATGGTATATGAATTTGCTGCCAGATATCTCCTTTGATAGTGTGGTAACAGGACTTGAAATAAGTGAGTCAATATCACATCAAAACCATGAAACTGAACAAGTAACCTGGATTTAGATCCAATTGACCTACTTTCTACTTATAGAGAAGTGAAACGGGTGCTAGCACATTTTTTCAAAAACACTAATAGAGGCATGAAGTTTTCTCATGATCTTGTCTGTAATGAGTCAAGCCCCTCAATATATATTATATACAACACTGAAATGAGAGGAACCAGGTCTGGTTATTAAAAAAAATCCATTTTCACCAGGTCTTATGCCATGTTTAAGGATCACTACTACAGATTTAGCACCCCTTTGCTTTCATAAAGGCTAAAGCATCCCAAATGTTAAGAAGTTTGACAGTTGACACTCCCCATTTCGTAAACTACTAAATGATATTCTGATCGCTAGAGTTCAAATTTACAGCATATCACTCAATGTTCACAATGGAAGACAACCTAAAAAGAGAATAAGAAGACGCCCGAACGTGCAGAACACGGGGAAGTTTATCCAATCAAACCCTCGCTCCTTCTTTGACTACAGATTACTCGATGCACTCAACAAAATACGGAAGTTCGAGCAGAATCTATCCTCAAATTAAGCCGAAATTTAGGGTTAACACAAATCTTTTTCGTTTGCATCAGTTTTATCCAATTTTTTCATAGATCAGATAAACAATCTCATATCCTATTGGAACTAACATAAGAATTAAGTCAAATTGGATCTAAATAACTTGCTCGAAACATACGTAAATCCAATTAAAGCCCTAGGTCCGCCTAATCGGTGAGTAATCAAACAGCAACAACAGAAATGAGAATCCGAAAGAATGAATAACAGATGGAGGAGGAAAGCGTTACCATAGGCCACAAAATGCAGCAATGAAGCTTGAAAAATATAAAAGGATCAGCAATTCTTCAACTATTGTGAAGAATTTGAAGTGAAAGGAGATGAACTTGACTCCCAATAGAGAGCCTGAAGAGAGGGGTAATCCAAGCGGTTCAGAGGGTATTATTGGTAACCGGGTGAGTGAGTCGAACCGGGTTATCGAGCGGTTCAGATGAGTCGGATCGGTGTGTGATGGTTTAAGAGAGAGCGTGGATAAAAAGTGGGTCGCGTGTTTATGTTGACGTACCGGCCCATTAAGCCTGCAAACGTGGCCTCACAAGGGTTCAATGTTTCAAGTTTGAGGAAACTATTAGATCAGAATTCGGGTTAGATGGGGGCGTAAAACCTTAAGTAAAACTAACGTTAAAATGTTACTGTAAACGCACTCAATGAAGTAGACGTTCATAACATATATAATATTAAATTTATTATATTAATATTTTAAAAAGTTAATATCACTGTTTTATTATTTATAGTCATTTTTATACGTAATTTCAGTCATATCATATCTTAAAATATTATTTTATAATTATTAAATTTATTATATTAATATTTTATTTATTCAACACGTGTAATACACGGGTTTACTACTAAAGCTAGTTAAATATAAATAAATAAAAATATGAATCTAAGATTGCACCGTAAGCATGTACAAAGTGACGCGGCTTCATCCAAAGCAAACACACCTCACAAAACTACGCCACGTGTCAACATTAAAAAAGAAGCAAATTCCACCCATGACGACTTAATTCCATCGGAGTTGAACATTAGAACAAACCACCGTAAACAGCACCGTCCCCGGCGGCAATGGAAGATAAACACCGGTACAACGCATCCTACCCCAAAGACCTCCCATGGCAAGAGCTCAAAGCTAAAGTACACGTTGATGAAACCATATTCGAAAACAAAGGCATCAATCATGTACAACACGATGATACCAAAGAAACGATGGGATCCGGATATTCGAATCGTCATCATGATAATCAAATTCAATCTAGCGAAGATGATGAAAGCAAGAAGATGAAGATTAAGAAACCAGAAGAAGATCTACCACGGCCTCTGCCGCACCAACAGGTTCCTCAGCCTTGTGATTTCTCCACGGAGCCTCTTGAGCAACTTTAGATCACTGTTATTACAGTTAGCTACTAATCGTGATGTTTGTGTAAGTAATTAGACAAGGTATGTGTACTTACATGTTTGGAGCTTTCCATCAGTACGTTCTAAAGGTTTTGAAGGAGATGTAGTCGTGCATAGAGTCCGTTTTGGTGCAAAAGCGCCTCGTGATCACCCATCTGCTCATATCATCAACGTTTACGCATCGTATCATTAATCAAAACAACTTGGAAGTTAATTTTAAATCAAGGAAAATTACCATCACATTTTACTCTCAACCACTCTTTGAATTTTGTATAATATGGCTTTGTTAAATATCTAAAAAATTACTACATGTAATAAAAAGCAACTATGATAATCACTCGTGTAAAATATTTAAAACGTCATCATAGTTCAAACATATCACTCTCGATGCACTATATTTATTTAAATTCTTTTTGTCAAAACCCCTTTACCCAAACACGCCCAATATGCAATTTGACACCTTACAAGTGGGTTCAACTCGTGACCCATTTTTTAACCGGCTTGTTGACTTTAATGACCCTTGTTAAGGAATAGGAACGAAACAGATACCTCAGCAACTCGGCCTTGATCCATGACAACGATTCTGTCTGCAGCTCTTGCGGTTGATAGCCTGCGAATTGAATGGTAAGCTATTAAACAGATAAATTTCAATAGTAGTTCTCACTGAATACTTATAATAAGGAGCTAGGTAAACGGGCAACAAGTTGCGACCGTATGAACAAGGTAAGACACACCTGTGTGCTATAAAAAGGATCGTCTTCTTCTCATGTTTTAAACTCATCATCAATTCCTATATTACACAAAGAAAAAGCGACCGTGAGAACACATTTGTCGCACATTTAAGGGGGTGTTTGGATGTGCGTTTAGAGTATTAGTTTGGAGTGTTTGCATGACCCATTATGGTATGAACTCATAAGAAATGGAAACTAAAATAAAAAAGTCAAAAGCACAAACCTGAATGTAGTATTCACTTTCTGCATCCAGAGCACTGGTGGGTTCATCAAAGATCAAAAGAGCAGGATCCCTAATAATGGCCCTAGCAATTGCAATTCGTTGCTTCTGCCCACCACTTAGAAGCTCATCATCGACTATGGTTTCATAAGCATCAGGAAGAGTGCTGATGAAGTCGTGTGCATATGCTTGTTTCGCAGCCCGTTCAACGTCTTCTTGCTTCAAGTTCCTTGAACATCCGTAGCTTATGTTCGACTTTATATCCATCCTAAACAGATGTGGTTCCTGCCAAACAAATTTCTGCTCACTTATGGAAAATACTTACCATAGAAAGAGGCTTTCCAAACCTGTCCAACATATCCAATATTCTCTCTAAACCATCTGACGTTCAAGTCCTGAAGCGGATGACCATCAATTAGTATCTGCAAGCAAGTGCAATTTTATTAAAAATTTACCTTTGTTAAAGGTGTTTGGATGTACCACTTGAAGAATCACAAATCAGATGATAAACACCAAGGAAAGATAAGTAATTGTCTCAATAATATAGTTGATTTTCATATAACCACTTCATATATGACTTGAACACAACCTATATGATCCATTTATCTAAAGCGGGCTACTGGTTTGTAAACAGGTTGACTGCTTGTAAATAAGTCATAAGCATAAATGAGTTGAGGGGTTTTTATACAAGTTAGACATCACGACCTAAAACCTTATTATTTTCATGTCCGTCTATTGGGTCATGTATTGCCACCCCGAAAGTATCACCTAAAAATATTATTAGTTATATGATTTAATCTTCTCTTATAACAGAATTGATATTTCAAAGGGCAAAATCTTTGTAGTCCAAAAGTCATCGCCCATATATTAAGCCTATCCTCGCTAACTTTTCACCATCTCTTCGTAGATGTCACTGAAAATGAGATGCATGGAATAGGTAGCATACAAAGGTACCCCCAAAAAGTGAAACCTCAAGTTCTAAGGTTATTTTCTCCCATGCCAATGTTCATTTATAACAGGATAGTTTATTAACTGTCTTCAGTTTGTGTATGCAATGAGACATATTGTATATGGTAGTGTACCTGCCCATGTGTTGGCTCATACAGACCAAGCAAGAGATGAACTAACGTGCTTTTCCCACTACCACTCCGACCAACCTGAAAGGAAAAAGCAATGTGGTTACTACTAACTACTGCATCATTTGAAAGGGGAATATGTATGAGGATGGAAGTTCTCTTACAATTGCAAGCACTTCATTTGGTGGTATAGAGATGTTGACTTTTTCTAGAGTGGGAGTCTGTAGTAATGGACAAATAGGTAAGTGGTTTCATTTTTAACACAAAAAATAAGGAAATATGAAAAAAGTTTGAACGGTTAAGATAGCAGCCAATAGACAAGTGGGGATCTTGAACGAGGTCCAATTTTAAACGGACATAATATGACCATATGATGGCCTTTGCAAAGCTTTAATCAAAAAATGATTAAGTAGAGTGGGAATTTCATACCATTTATGTGACAATGGGTCTATTTGGTTATATCTTGTTGCTAACGGATCAAATGGGTTGAACTAAGCAAAGCGAACTAAAAAAAGGAAACAGGTTGAACGATTTAAAGGACTCCCAAATCAGACTCAAGTGTTCACAACCTCCTATTGTCTAATTTGCGATGATAAATGTTGAGTAATCAAATCTAGCATGCTTATCATTTATAAAAATTCAAAGAAAAATGTTGGCAGGTCAACCCAAACCCATTTTGACCTGACCCAAATATGTACCCATTTTGACCCATAACCCAATTCATAATTCACCTTACCCGCCCTTTTTGCCATCCATACAACATGAATACAGTTGTAAAAAAAAGAAAAAGAAAAGATGAACCATGGTTATTCTTCAAAAGACTAAACTCAAGAATCCTAGTAACATGCACTAAAAAATGGAACACCTGTAGCAGACTGAAGTGGCACAGTTTATAAAGCTAATCTACATTTTGAGAGTAAGTGAAAATACCTTTGTTCGTGAAGGATAGTGAAATGAGACATTTATGAACTCGAATTGCCCCCTTAGCTTCTGCAAACTCATTCCTGTACAGAATAAAAATGCCAATTAGAGCTGAAATTAGCAACAAGAGTTTGCCATGTATAGATCTCAAATACATGAAACTTCCTACTTAAAGGCGCCTTTCTTTCACTCATTGTTAGAGAGAGAAGGGAAGGGGGTCGTATCATTAATGTCGAAATAGGTTGAATGTTATATCTTACTTGTAATAGGTCACATGGTTTAAACATAACCCAAAGTATACTACAGTATTCACAACATCATATTACTCTACGAAAAGGCTGTAACATTATTAAAAATAGTTATTTGATCATAATATATAAATTATTATGAAATTAGAAAAAATGGTTAGTAGGTCAACCAACCCACATTGATCCATTGCCCAATCCTGGAAATGCCATTCAGATAGATACTCAACTTGAGAATGGCCTGAATGAAGAAATAAAATGAAACAATGAGCTCCTTGCACCAGAATGTACCAGTAGAAGAGAGAGCTCTTTGCATCAAAACAAGCCCTTAAATGCATCACCAGGATGACAGCAAATATATATACTTTTTCTGATTTAAAGCGATCCAGTCCTAAAAGAAGGGATACATGAATGGAAGAATAAAACAGTTTCCATGCCTTTTGCTGAAAATTGACGGCTAGGCAAGAGATCAATTAGCTGAAAGACCTTTTCACTAGCTCCAACACACTGAAGTAATGATGAAAAATTGTCTGCCAACCTCCATGCAGCATATATCAACCACTCACAGTACAATACATACTTGGTAAGTTGTAAAGCTGATGCATGACCAGCCAAGATGGACATTCCTCCCAGTATAATAGCAGCAACCTAAAATAATTAGATGAAGAGGCAAATGAAATCAAATATTTCCATCTTGCTATAGTATATGGAAAATACATTGAAACTGATCACATTTATCAATAAAAAGGGGCTCTCACAAGGGTTGAATAGACCTGCGTTAAACGGTAGAGAGTGCTGAAACTAAAATTCCATAGTCCATATGCAGCACTTTCTCTTGCACTTGCATAAGCCACTTTGTCCAGCCATTGCTTGTATCTAGAAGCAACAAGGATACAACTATACGTTAGGTGATTAACATTTATGCATTACAATTTTATGGCACTAGTGTACCTTGACTGTAGTGTACCAAAATGAAAGAAACAGAAACAAGCTTTTTATTTTAATTCCAAACTAGTGATACAGAACTTTGAATAGTAAATTAATGATTCATGGTAAACGTAATTGCCTTTCATGTTCTTTTGTTTCTGCTCCATTAACCCGGATCGTTCTCACCAAAGAAAAAGCTTCTTCAGAAACCTGAGTTTTTTAGGGGAACAAAGCATAGTCATGGACAGGTTAGTCAACCGAAGGGCAATACATTATTAAATGCTTGAAGAAAATTGTAAAAACCAGGTTAGTCTTTACTTCATTGGCATGAGCAGTTGAATCTTGAATAAGTTTTGCTACTTTCTTCTGGTACCTTTCAGATAAAAAATAAAGATGGCAATTTCAAGGAATGAGCAGCTTTGCTATTTGAAATACGATGTGTACATAAATATGTTCTACAAGCAACTAGATGTATGAGCAAAAGAATTTGTTAACTGTGATATAATAGATGTGCGGAAAAATAAAAAGTCTGTTTTTTAATATTAATTTGGCTTTTTCCTATTAGGGTCAGTTTCCATGAATTTAATATCAACCTTTTTCGGTAATAAGTATCAATCAAAACACATTAAGAGACGTATTACTATCACTTCAAATTTACAATAAGACTTGTATGAAAACTGGATTTTTGAAAGTAGATAAAAAGAGTTAAAATCTGTAGTATTAACAAATCAATCACCATAACTATATAACCAGACATGTCATCTAGATGATAAGTTGCGTATTTTTAAATATAAAAGCTTTGGATACTAACCATCCATACACTAGAAAGATCATACACAGAAGAATGCATATAAAGCAAGCTGACAGTGCAAGAGGCCAACTTAATGTCAGCAGATTAACTAGTGCTCCTGTTCCCTGAGAGTTTGCTTTCATATTAAAATATGTGGATAAGAATACATGAGGCTAGTATGTGGGAATAAGGATCTTGGGAAAGTTTCAACCTGAAGAGAGTTCCGTACTATCAAATGTAAATTGTTTGAAATGATATGCGACAGTCGTTGGCAATCTGCCCCCAGCCTGCTGGTCAAATTTCCAACTGGTTCTCTATCAAAGAAGGATATATCCTGAAAACAAGGACCCCTTAAACATAACCTATGTAAAAGTGTGTGAATACATTGCACATTATAGTAAATTTGAAAAGTTATGTGTATGGTTGCCAAGAAACAGAAAGCACCTGCAATAACAGATTCGTGTATAAAGTTTTCCTTAGATGCTTGAGCTGCGAGATCATATGAAGTGTCAATTGGTGGGTAAGCATTTGTATACGACGAACTAAAGAATATATACTACTTCCTCTAGAAAAAAATTTCCTTGTAACATGATTAATCATTGGTTAAAGAGATCACCCCAAATGCTAATAAAGTAAATAACCCAAAGGCGAAGATTCACTCACCAGGACCATGTTTGCCATTCCGAAACAACCACTTCGTAATCCACTGTAATCCACAATAAGCAACCTCAGTTAGTAGCTAGAACTTTTAAGGCAACCTAGAAAGTGAGGGTCTCAAAAAACTTGCATATGTTTAACTAACGCAAACCTACACAATTAAAGAATATAGTAGTTTCGTTAGTTCTAATGCATGACTACACAAACATGACAAAAGGTTTGAAATGATATTTACACATGCTTTTAGAATTAAAGCCTCCTATCAAAACTCCAATTTCTCAGGGAGTTTCATTTGGTTATTAAAGGAATACATAACATTACCGATTCCTCATTACATCAATAAAATACAAAGTACCCAATGAATAATGCACTAATAGCCGATGAAATTAGTGGATAAATACCAATTATGCGCCAGGCTAGTAGAATTCATGCATAAACCTCACAAATGCCCTAACATATAAATCCCAATATTCATTCTTACCTGCATATTCCTGAAGCAAAACACAGAAACGTCAAAATCTTCAAGTTTCTACACAGCACCAATGCTTCCCCACTTTGTGCTGCGAAGATGGATGCTGCCAATACATTTGGTATAGATATCTCCGAAAGCTGCATATGAAAAATCAACAGTTAGTCACAAACAAATCCATTTGGTAAACGATTTAATCCCAAAACCATACTCAGTCACACATAAACACTAGTTTCAAAATCAAAAAGTAAATATACAAACAATCATACCGCGGCAAGAGTCAAAGAACACAATCCGATGTATATAAGCAATTTATCATCCGCCACCAGTCTCCAAATCCGACGAAGAACGTACCAAACAGTAATCAGATTAGGTGTTTTAAGCATATAATCAGAATCATCTTCTTCCCCTAAGTTCCACCATCTTTTTCCAGGTAGAAAATCAATCCATCTGTCGATACGCGGTGATGGATTATGCGTCGTACCGTTAATTTCGTCCTCTGGGAGTGAATGTTGGCTTAGAGAGAGATGCGGAAGGTTTGAAATCGATGGTTTTATCCACTGGAGTCGGATGTTGGAACACCTGACAGGGTTTAATTGAAGATTCTGAAGCGTGAAGTTGAGGTGAGATACCGCCATTGATGATTAATTTGGATGTGTGCTGGAGTGGTGTTCATCGGTTGCAGAATCTGTTAAAGCTAGGGTTTCATGAAAAGAGAGCGAGTATTTGGTGGTGATGCCGTGATAGGTGGTGGTGGTGGGCAGGATAATAATGCACCAGACTCCATATATAGATAGAGGGACTGAGGGAGAGGGGCTATGTAGAGGAACAGAGAAATGGGAGATTTATCGTACATTTAAAAAGATTTTGGAAATCATGATATAATCTTTTCATTTCCTTTATACACGGAGATTGAAAATAATATTTATTATTAATTATTAATTAATGAATTAACTAGTTTTCATTAAAAATTAAAATTAAAAATTAAAAATTAAAAAATATATATATAAGCGTATTCATTGTAGTTTTTTTTTATTTTGATATAAGTGCATCCCTCGTTTTTTTATAATTATATTAAGTATTGTTATTTTTCTTTCGGCTTTTTATTTATATAATGTTGTTTATTATTTTGTTTTTATTTTTTCTCTATTATCTATTTATGATCACTTTTAAAAATATTAAAAATTTTATGAGAGTTGCACCGTGTTTCTCCTCACTCACAACCGTTCACAAACATCCTATATAATATAAGACCTCACATAAAAATGGGGAGCGGGGCTGTGAATGCTCTAAGTGTATGTCATGTATTATGGGATGGTTGTGACTTGTGAGTGAAGAAGTGAGAAATTTATGAGAATTGTATGGTGATTCCTTATATTTGGGCCCTCGTAATTTTTTAGTGTTTTTAAAAGTGGTTGTTAGTGAGTATAAGAAAAAAATAACAATAAAAGTATAAAAAGAATTATTATTTAATTGAAAGAAATAATAAAAAATAATGTTTTTAATGTAAATATATGGATGAGGATGGGAAACTAGTGTGAGAGCATTTACAGTAGGTTTCCCATTTAAATGTAAGTATGTGTCCTATATTATGGGGGATGATTGTGAGTGAATGAAAGAGAAAAATTTTGAGGATTGTATCGTAATTTCTTGTATTTAGGGAAACACGATACAACCCTCGTAGTTTTTTAATATTTTTAAAAGTGGTTATAAGTGGAGGAAAGTAAAAAGATGATAAATATATAAAAGATGATTATTTAATTGAAATAAAAAAATAAAAAAGAATATTGTATTTACTGTAATAACAGGGACGAGTATCGTTAAACTAGTGTGAATGCCCCGAATGCCCTAAGGATAGATGATTTTATTATAACTAGTAGGTATCTCGCGCGTTGCAGCGGGTTTCTTTTACGTCACGTAACTTTGCACAACAAAACTGAAAATATGAAAACATATCATCAGAGTATGAACTGATAAAGTTGGTGCATATTTTAGATTTGAATTTAGTCGACTCTTGTTGTTTTCTCATGAGCGGGTCCCTTTTGTCGATAAAAAAAGGGGAGTAAAATTGTGTTTCTGTTGGCTTATATAGTTAATAATAAAATTCATAATATATAATCCAAATAACATACCGATTTTCCTTATATTTTAATATTTCCTTGGGATGATTGAAGTTTATGGTTTTGTTAAAGTTCATTAACATGAAGAAAAGGAAAAAAAACAAATTAAAAACTGTAGTTAGGTTTTTAATTAATCATGTCTTCCTTAGAAATTATGAGAGGATGAATTAGTTTAGGATTAAGACATCTAAAGGCCATCGCAGACTGAAACATTTGAAGATCTTTCTATGCCAATAGCAAGAAACGTTTGAAAATCTTTCTGTCATTCCATACATCAACCCAAATTTCCTTGCAAAAGACAATTTTATAGCAAAAAACTAATTGATGCGACCAAAAGTCAATTGCAAGAAACATTTCGATTGTAGTGCAATTCAACCTCAAACTTGCCATGACAAGCTTCATCCAAATATAATTGCTAAAACTTCTCACTGTACCTGATGAAAACGATTTATGAAATTGAATTATGAATCAAGTAGAAATCAAAATTTGAGTGGAGTAACCTGTTAATATGAGCCCTTGAAAGAAATTTAAGATCCCTTACATGTGTGTGTGTGTGTAAGATAAGGTAATTTAAGATCCCTTATATAGATCAAGTTTCCTTTTGGTGACTGCAAATTTTAAACGAAGTGGTGTAGATATGAGAATATCACAAGGAACTTTTGAAAACTCAACAGTGTTAGTAAGCTGCTTAGTCATCAATTTTATATAGAATTTCTTTCGTTTAGCCAATTTTTTACATTCTCTATATGTCTGAGAAGCTAGTTCTCGCTTAGGACAAAGGATTACAGCACGAACACCATCCTTCGAAGCACGCTAATGATACCAAAAAAAGTTGTTAGAGAGATAGAGTGTTTGGGCATTTCATAATTAACAGCAAATGTCTTAAGTACCTCTAGTTTCATAAGCATAGGACAAACAAATGCCAATGTTTTACCAGAACCAGTTGGAGCACATGCAAAGCATTCCCTTCCCTGTCAGATTTGACATAAAAATGATTCGTAATAGTTGGGAAAGTTTTCATAAAACAACCTATTACAAAAGACTGTTGAACTGAAGTTACAAAATTTGTATTAATTCAACTCACATATTCAAAAATATTTCATTCGGTAAACTTAAGTAACAAAAGGGTACAAAAATAAAGAGACAAACAGAAAAGGTAGTGCGTTGTGAAGATCATACAGATAAGAGTATTGGAATGGCCTGCATTTGAATTGACGTTGGCTCTCTGATTCCAAGTTCTGCTAAATTACGCAAAATATATGGTCTACATTCATATCTGTAAACAAAAAAAGAAAATTATATTATTACATTTCACTATTGTAGCATGGTAGGCATAGTAATTTGAGTCATTAAGTTATGCTTTTAGAACAATTTATGAGCTTGTACGAAAAAGAATAAATTTAACTTTGTAAGGCTTTCAAGTTTCAACCCACTTACTT
>BJCO01363078.1:0-18167 GCA_018326465.1 Flaveria floridana
TTGCATATATGGTTATTTGTTATTTACTTTCGATTTTTGATAGTTCTTAGCCATGGATTGTTACATTTACAGTTCAAAAGAATTGAATCAATCGACCGATATCAATGAAAATTCTATATGTCAATCGGTATATATTGAGCAAAATGAAGTATTAAACAGCGACGATGAAGGTATGTACGATCGAATTGATGGTATAATCTTTCGTAGTTGTTTACATATATGTATCAGTTTTCTTACGGTCGTATTCGTATTTGTTAGTATTAATTCGACTTGATGTTTTCTTACGTATAGATTCGTAATTTTTTTAGTATTTAGCACTATCGTTACGTATACGCACCACTATCGTTATGTTTGGTTTTGACTACAAACAATATGATGAACAAGACAGAGACAATTGTTACGTATACGCACCACTATCGTTATGTATACATAGCACTATCGTTACATATACGCCCCACTGTTGTTACGTGTATATAGCACTATCGTTACGTATACGTAACACTATGATTACATATACGTAACACCATCACCATCATCATCACTTCTCTGTTACATATATATTTACAAGATGAAGACAATAATGAATTGGATGAAAAGGAGTATTCGGGTAAAAAGAAGATGAATTGAAGAAGACAATGGTTGATTCAAAGCATGTGGGATACGTATATGTAAGCATGGTGAACAAAACGAACACCTACGCCTGATGAGAAAGACGGACACAATGAACGTGACGATTTTTAATTTTATCATAACCATGTATATGTAACATTGTTGTTACATATACGTAACTCTATTGTTACATATATGTACCTCTGTGTTGTTTTCGTATATGTAACTCAATTGTTTTAATGTTTATATAATTTTCTATATGCATGTGTAAGTTTTTTGTTTACATATATGTACTTCTTTTTGTTACGTGTACATAAGTTGGACTTGTATTCACACAAATATATATACATATTTTTAGGTTTTTCAATGGTTTTCGTTGTTACTATATTTTGTTACATGTATGTAAGTGTTGGTACGTATATGTAACTCCACTATTACATATATGTACTCTAGAAATCGTGTTTAGCATTAAAAAAAATTTGGTTTAAAATATATATGTGAAACTCATTCTAGATTTTGATATAGATTCGTTAACAATGATACACATATGTATGATAGTGTTACATAGCGTAACACACAATGCTACGCATACATAACATACAGTGTTACGCATACGTAACACGGTGTTACAAATGCATAAGTAGTCGTTTTCTTTAGTTTATTTGTTTTTATAAAAAAACATGATGATTTAATTTTTCAATACAAAATAAAGAAAATAATACATTTGATTATTTAAATTTCTATTAAATATAAGAGAGATGTGAGAGAAAAATGAAAGATGGAAGTAAATTTAGGAATTTTGTTAATTATACTTGGTAGTTACCAAGTTAATTATGTTGTGTTGTTCCTAATTTGTCATTAATGCATATTTAAACACTCATAATTTTTTATTTAATTACTAAAATGTCACTAATTAATCTCAACCATAGATCAAAAAGATCAATGGTGAATAAGTGGTTTTCTTGGTTTTCAATTATAATGTGGTTTTCATTAGAACCCTCCCTTATATATTTATATATATATATATATGTATGTATAGATCTTCATACTAACCATCTTACATGTAACTAGTTAACATCCATATATGTAATTCAAACAAATGATAGTCCTCTAACCACAATAACCCAACTACAGGTATAGTATGGAATTCCTTACTTAAAGTTATAAAGGCACTTGAACATGGTAGGATATTTTCAAAAAATATTCTAAATAAAACCTTCGTCGTTTTCAACATCCTTTGAATTCGACCCTCGTATACCGGCCTCCCCGATTGTACAAATTCCCCAACTGAATACATGGTAACCAAACAATCTATTTCACCCACAAGATATTGAACCAAGACCTTGAAGAGACAAGGGATAGAAGAGCAAACAAACTATGTGTAGTACCACAATTAAATGTCATTGTGGTATTCCAATGTAATATCATGTCAAACCACAATTGAAAAAGGTGGGAAAAAGTGGCCAGAAGCTCCAAACTTTGTTGTTGCATCAAGCGTGAGAAGTTGAGTATTATGAAATCACGAAGAAGATGGTCTTAATTAGCTAATAAGTCCTAGATCAACTGGTTTAATAGGAGGCATCATATGACTTTCCAAAGTGAAGGTAATGTGTTGGAGTCTCACTAGGTGCAATATGCTCCAAGTGGGTCAAGGGTTTTACCACAGTTGACCTTTGGGTGGTGGGTTTCCCTTAGAATGGTGGGCTAGCCAGGTCACCAGCGCTGTCTGTGTTCGCTGACGTTGGTGGCATCATATGACTTTCCAAAGTGAATGTAATGTGTTGGAGTCCCACTAGGTGCAATATGCTCCAAGTGGGTCAAGGGTTTTACTACATTTGACCTTTGGGTGGTGGGTTTCCCTTAGAATGGTGGGCTAGCAAGGTCACCAACGCTCTCTGTGTTCGCGGACGTTGGTGGCCTTTCGCCAATAGATTTACTCGGTTGACCGGGCTTAAAAATTATTCGTTTGCCGTTTACGTTTAAAAAAAAGATGTTCTTAATTAAAGTTGACTGAAGTTGTTGAGTATAACTTCTAAAAACTAATTAATATTAAATCATCCACTATGGATGGATAATTGATATAACATAAAGCTAATTCCAAACACAAACCTTGAAATTGCATGCGGCGGCAAAAAAGTTCATGCTAATTTCTTTGATTAAAGAATGATTTGATCTGTGTTTTAAATTTTAATAATTACTTGATTTTATTTGAATTCGTTTGAACTAAAGATTAATATGAATTAAGATTTAAGAGTGAGTTATGAAGGGATGACATAAAACCTTTTCTGCTATCGTTTGCTCATTTAATTCAAATCTATAATATTTTATTAATTTGTTAAAATATCCTTATTATTTTGATCCATTGATTAAATTCACAAAATAACTTTAGAACTTTATGATCTCAACTAAACATCATTAATAAATAAGTTTGAATAGCAAACGTAAATGAATAAACATAAGTGAACGGATATAACTGAACATAGTGGGAAAAAAAGAAATGAAGTATACTAATAGAAATAAACATAAATGAATGGACATAAACGAACGTTCTGTGTTCATGTTCGTTTATTTATTAAATGTATACACATAAACGAACACGTCTTCAAACATTTCACTAAACGTTGGTTTGTTCAAGTTTAATCCTAAATTCACATACTAGCACACACATGTATGTGTATATATCTATGCATATTTCTTTTAATTAAATAATATTTATAAAATGACATATACACTTTTGATTACAATGCTATGTCAACACAAAAGTATAGTGACAGCATCGGCAATGGTCAACTTTATATATTTGATTTATTTTTGTAATTTGTTTTGACCAATAACTTTTATGCCAATCTATAAACTAACTATAACAGTGTTTGTGAATGTGTGCTAGCCTATGTGACAGAGATTTTACCTTTCAAACAGAAGATTTCGAGTTCAAACTTAAACATGATATAATTTAATGTCGTGTAGGAGTAGAAGCAGTATAAATTTGTTGTTTAAAAAAAACCTATAACAATGTGTCAGAAGTTACGCACAATAACCTACAATTTTCATATATGACTGTGCGTCCAACTTTTTAGTTTTTACGCAATGTTGTATGGTGCGTGTAACACATTACATAGGATACATAGAGTTTTGATGCACTCTTATTAGGCTGACAAAACAGGTCTTATCGTGTTTAACAGGTTAAATATAAACTATCTATATTTCATCCTATATTTTTTTAAATGTTTTTACGCACCAACAATGAAAAATAATGAAGTCTAGTATTTTAGTTTTAATTATTTTTAAAAATATAAAAGAAATAATTTTTTTATTAAACAAGTTTAATCGTGTTATAAACAGATCGAGAATTGTAACCCCTATCTCTTTTACAATTGTGTGTCTAATCCAATGGTGGTTCATCTAACTCATAACTTTGATTAACTATTCTAATGGGGTTTTGATGCACTTGCGTACAACTACAAGTCTAAACGGTCACAATTGAGTGTTACTAATTTCTTAGCCACGGTTAGTAAAATAAATGAAGGGGTTTGAAGAGTATATTATATATATACTATCAAGTGTTAACTTGAAACTTAATAAATTTTGAGGGTTTAAAATTAAAACTTGTTATATAGTTTGACGGTTTGTATAAAGGCAGAGTCCTGACAGAACACGTCACCGACAAAACTAAATGAGTTGTAGTTAATTTATGTTACTATTTGAAAAAATTAACAACACAAGCATGTGACATGCAAATTAAATCATATATTAATTAATTTAAGTTTATCATTAACTGTTTATTATCCAAACACAATTTTGTCTGTTCAGATTACTAGTGACTCATGTTCAAAGTCTAAAAATGGCAAACACCTAATTTTCGTCTCCACTTAACATTTTAATTGTATATTCGTATAAATTCTATACTATAACTATTTCGATCTTGACAAAAGCAAAAATGCCAACAGTATCATTTAAAAGATTAAAACGGTGAGAGCCATTAATTACCTTGTAATTCATATATAACTAGTACTAAAACTTTTATGTCACATGTAAAACGTAAAAACGAAAAAAAAAACTAATATTAAAAGAGTTAACGTCCATCTATCGTAAACTTTTCAGCTGGTATTGTTAAATTCAGAGTGTAATTTTTCACGACTTAAAACACCAAAAGTGAAATATGAATTCACCTCAATACCTTACTTGTAATTAATGCTATATTTAGTTATGAAATTATTGTAACCACCTTAATCCATCAAAAGTTAAACATTCAGATAATTGTATATATATTATAATTAAATAACAAACAATATTGACACGTATTTGTGGCTTTAGAGTCTATAAATAACCGATCGAACTCCCATTTCTAGCACTCGTCTCCTTCCGAAGCCTCTCCCACCACACAACCTCCTCAACAGACTTGTACCTCACGCATACACAGCTGTACATCACGCATACCGTGTTGTACGTTGCGCATAACAAGCAGTACACCGAATATTATTACAATGGAAGGCGGTGTACATCCGACCGATGCATCGGCGTTCAGAGACTGTTTTTCGCTCGCATGGCGGAACCCTTACGTTCTTCGTCTCGCGTTCTCTGCGGGTATTGGTGGACTGCTTTTTGGATATGACACAGGTGATTATTGCTCCCCCTCTGTTTCGTTAATTTTTGTTTTATGAATTATGATCGTGTGGTTGACAGTGTTGGAGGGTGTGATTGTGTAGGGGTGATATCTGGGGCTCTGCTGTACATCAGGGATGACTTTGAGTCTGTGGATAAGAAGACTGTGTTACAGGTGAGCCTGCACATATTCCCAAATTAATTTATGTTGAAATAGTCAATTTTTTATTTTTATTTTTAGAGTGTTGATATGGTATGACCAATTATAAACAAGATACATTAATTCGGTGATGATCACGATGTGTTTTTGAAAATTAAATTTTTTTTTTCTTCTAAAATTACTATGTTTATCTTTGCATCTCACTGCCATCCGCGTGTACAAATTTTTTTTCCTTGAACGACAAATATATGGTTTTGCTTTCGACAACACATGTTATCTTAATTTTACTTAACTATTCGTTTTTTAGTTGGGACGGTATTTTCAAATCCTTTTATGAAGAAACTCACAGCTGGAAAAATCTTTTCGCTCAACTTATGATATTTCATCTTGCACGATGGAACCAAGACCTTCCTAGTTTTAATTATCGTGAGTATCTTATTTTAACCACATCCGTTAAGGATCATATGTGTGTGTACACATAATGGTCTCTCTATGATAAGACTGAGGGTTTTAGTCTCGTGATGAATATTAGTGTAGACTTAGATGTAGATTAAATGGGTGGGTGTTTGCCGTTCTAATAAAGACTTACATCACGCTCTTGGTTTGGTCGGTTAAACCGAGAATATACGTTGGCCGTGGTTACAGGGTAATTAAAACACTTGAACTAGGCGGTGCTACGTGTATCGAAGAAGTCTTACTGTCTTAGCAAAACCATGGATTTATGAAATTGCCTTTGTCGGTTAATCGATGTTGACACGAATCTTAGCGGTTAAACCGTTAAAAGATTGATATAAAGTATTGATCCGGTTTTAAAGACATTGATGGGAAAGTTATTTTTACGTTTGAAGTTGGTAATTTGAACACTGGTGTTATCATGTAATAATGGTAACAGAGAAAATATGGAAATAGATTCAAACAATCATTAAAGGTGGATAAATGGATATATTATTTTTGTTTTTAAAATATATATTTTGAAATTATTCTTTATATTTAGCATGCTAATATGGGTAGTTTTTATTCTTTAAGTTGGATGATCATGAATAGTATTAAAGAAATTTCTATATGAGATTGACTAATTATCGTTTACTAGATAAAAACAACTACTATAAAACAAAGTTAAATTTAATGATACCAAATTATCCTTTTTTCACTTCTGAAGACATTAACTTTGGTAATAATATAAATGTCTATTTTTTAATATCATGATAATATTTATTATTAAATGAAAAAGATATATTCGGTTTTTATGTTCTTGTTTTCTATCGCGTAAGGCTACCAATATTTGTTTTTTCTGAAAATATTCTGTAATCAAGAAACTATATTTTATTTTGTTATCCTAACTAATAGAAATAATAAAGATAAGAAAGCGTATTTTTCATTTTTTGTTTAGTGGCTAGAAAGATAGTGAACTTGATCGTTTTCGTAGATTAGATGGTATATTATTTTCTTATATTTTATGAAAGTATGCTTAATAACTTTAGGTGTGAATAAATATACTCGATAAATTTGTTTCAAGGAAACCAAGCAATGTCGTTTTCAAAATATATTATTTAATTAATTTATTTGGACTACTTTGTTCAAAAGAGTCCAACTTTGACACAACAAGTGAACAGAAAGTCACAAACAAAATTCTAAAGAAATACGCATGCAAATAGACAAAATCACAATTTTAGGAACATTATTATTTATTTATTAAATTTTTAATTCATAATCGGCATAATTTAAAGTTAATTAATGATAGCTGTATTCTATACAAATTCTTTATTTCACACACAGCTATACATATTTGGAAGATTATGACCTACTTATTACTAACTTAGTATTAAAAACAACAAATTATAAATTATATGTTTTTTTGAACATTGTTTGTAATTTATTTTATAAATACAAATAACTATAAAATAAAATTATATAAACCTAAATTTAGGAACTAAATATATATATATTTTAAACTAGCCGGACTAAAGACACACCACTTACCTGCAATTCACATATCACTCAAATATAATATCGTCGTATGAGTCTATGGTTCGTATGAGGCGTTACCTGAGGAAGTATGACGTGTCTCTATTGTTATACAAGCAATATGAGATATTATATTTGCATATCATACGAGTCTGTATGTGATGTCATGCGAACACATCATAAAAGTATCTGCCCCATATAAGAAGTTAACAGATGTGACATGACACACTACTAACAAACTCATATGATCCATGTAACGCGTAGATTATACGACCCGTATATTATACGAGGTGCTGTGCGTATAATATCGTTTAGAAATTTCTTCTTGGTTTACTGGTGAAATGACGAAAATTAACTGCCAACGTTACCCATTGATTAAGAGGCGTGGGACAGACACATATGACCTACCAATAAAGGAGTGGTGGGTTCTAGTCGCTACAAACTTCAAAGTCTTCACTTGGAATATGCATCAAAATAGACCACTCTACACATCTTTTCTTTTTCACACATTTAATAAAAGTATATTTTAATTGATAGTAAACCTTATAGTTAAAGCACAATAAAGTTAATAAACACATATATACTTTCAAATTAATTTCTTAATAAAAGTTTTTTATGGATTCAACAGGAAAGCATTGTGAGCATGGCGGTAGCCGGAGCAATCATCGGAGCAGCGTTCGGAGGGTGGCTAAACGACCGTTATGGGCGGAGATTCGCTCTCCTGTTTGCGGATTTTCTATTCTTCGTTGGAGCCGTGCTCATGGCTGCTGCACCCCCACCCAATCCTAGTGTCCTCATCGTAGGCCGTATTTTTGTCGGGTTTGGAGTAGGAATGGCGTCAATGACCGCCCCGTTGTATATATCGGAAGCTTCTCCGGCGAAGATCCGAGGGGCTTTGGTCAGCACCAATGGCTTCTTGATCACCGGAGGCCAGTTTCTGTCTTACCTCATCAATTTAGCCTTCACACAAGTACGTTTGGGAATATATTTACTTTTAATTACATGATAGAAAAGTTTATTCTGGGATGATATTATTAGTTAAATTATTTTTAGACTTTAATCAAGTTAACTTAAAGAAATTGAAAAGTTGTTTTATTTGTTTTTGAATAAAGTGGTAGTTACAAGGCTTTTTCCTATAGAGATGCTAGAAAATGATTTATTGGAAGAAGATACTTTGTTTTTTAATAATTAGGCAAGCATGTGAAAGAGGACGTTATGCCCTCACCCCACTATTAATCTTTCCCCTTCTTGTGGAAACAATCTACAATGGACACATTAGCAATTAGCCCCACCATATTAGTTCTTCCCTTTGTATATATCTATGCGTATTTTTGGTTTTTTGTTTTGTTTGAGAGGTTAAGAACATATCTATGGCTGATGTTTTGGTTTTTAATTTTTTATAAATGATTGGTTTCGTTATAAATGGTTCAGTTAATTTGGTCATTAGAAAAGATAGGTTTTCATAATTGTTAATCGATGATTTTAGATATGAGTGACCTAATTTCAAATATGAATCTAGACGTATATTTGGTCAAATAAAATATATTAGTAACCCTTTTAATTTATAGAAAAGATTAATATAAATAATATATTATCAATTAAATACCATAACAAAATTCTTCTCACATGAATTATATTATTTATAAAATATTAAAATGTTGGTTTTAATATCTTAGCTACCCCGTCTCAATCCACATATTTACACTAAAAGCACTATTTTTTTGTTCTTTTTTTCAATTAAATAATACATTTTTATATTATTATTATTATATTTTCTCTCTTCTTTACTCATAACCATTTTTAAAAATATTAAAAATTTTATAAAAGTTGTACCGTGTTTTTCCAAATATAAGAAATAATAGTACAACCCTTATAAATTTTCATTCACAACCATCTCCAATAATATAGAACATACAATCACATAAAATGAGAAACCTATTGTGAATGCTCTTAGTTCGATTAATTCAGCTATTTATACATATATAATCTTAAGTGCTTAACCTAACCATAGAGATCATCTAAAATAAATGATATCAAAACTAAGTTTTGATGATTATTTAGTTTTTCTTCTCATTCCTACATGTATACGTACATATGCACCCATCTATTTTGCCTTTTACACCCACTAGAAAATTCACTTTGTATATAGACATGTGATTCCATTCAACCGGTAGTTTGGTACTTTCTCATCTTGTACTCTTCATGCATGTACTTCCATAATGTTTTTCTTTTTATAATAATTTTTACTTATAATAACATTTATAAAAGTTTCATGTGATCCCAAAAAAGTCATTTGGTCTTTGTTTCCTTTGGTGTTAATTTTGTAAACTTTCAACTGCTAATGTAATTATTTCAGACTTATAGCAACTAAAACATTTAGAACCACCACACTGATTGATCTTGATGCTTAATCAGGTAAGGGGAACATGGCGTTGGATGCTCGGAGTTGCCGGTGTCCCGGCTCTCCTGCAATTTGTGCTCATGCTAGCCCTTCCCGAGTCGCCCCGTTGGCTTTACCGCAAGGTTCGCACTCATATATTATTATTATAATATATAAGACGTAAACAAAAGGACAAGCGCACAACAGCATGTGTCTAAATGTTAAGACACATTGCTGATGTGCTCTCCTTCCTTCCTATTTTTAATTGTAATAAACTTCAATTACTTAATCTTACTCTGTAATTGATTTGATGACAGGGAAGAGAGGAAGAAGCGATGACGATACTTCGAAAAATATATCCGGCCGAGGATGTTGAAGCGGAGATCGAAGCCCTCAAGGACTCGATCGAGAAAGAGGTCGAGGATACAGGTTCGTCGGAAAAGATCGACATGATCCAACTATTGAAGACAAAAACCGTACGACGAGGGCTCATAGCCGGGGTCGGGCTGCAGGTTTTCCAACAGTTTGTAGGAATCAACACTGTCATGTACTACAGCCCAACCATAGCTCAACTAGCCGGCATTGCATCGAACCAAACCGCGCTACTTCTCTCACTTGTGACCGCGGGGCTCAACGCACTGGGGTCCGTTGTCAGCATCTATTTCATCGATAGGACCGGGAGAAAGAAGCTTTTGGTCCTCAGTTTGATCGGTGTCATTCTCTCGCTAGGTCTCCTCGCGGCTGCGTTTCAAGAGACCACAACACATTCACCACCTGTTAGCGCGTTGGAAACGGCTCAGTTCAGTAACTTCACATGTTCGGCTTTCGAGTCCCGCGGTCCATCGGCTAATTGGGACTGTATGAGGTGCATAAAGGGCTCTGATTGTGGATTCTGTGCTGCAGCTGCTGATAAGGTAGAAACATAAAGTTTAACATTATGCAATCAAATAAACTCATTTTTTTAACTACATATTTCCCCTAACTTTATCAATTCAAACTGTGAAAAATTGTATTCTTTTTTTTTTTACCTTATGTTATTGTTACTGTCTCAGCTGCTACCTGGTGCCTGTTTGATCTCTGATGACTCGCTAAAGATCTCGGGTAAAACGCCCGAGGAAACGTGCCAGGGCGAGGGTCGATTATGGTACACCCGCGGGTGTCCAAGCGAACTCGGGTGGCTTGCATTGGTGGGTCTAGCCCTGTACATCATCTTCTTCTCACCGGGCATGGGCACGGTCCCATGGATCGTGAACTCCGAGATATACCCGTTACGTTTCCGAGGCGTGTGTGGTGGCATTGCAGCAACTGCAAACTGGATATCAAATCTTGTTGTAGCACAGTCCTTTTTGTCATTAACCGAGGCCATCGGGACATCGTGGACATTCCTCGGGTTCGGGGTGATATCCGTGGTGGCGTTGCTTTTCGTGCTTGTGTTCGTCCCCGAGACGAAAGGTCTACCGATCGAAGACGTCGAAAAGATGCTGGAAGAGAGGGCATTTCACATGAAGTTTTGGGTGAAAAGGGAAAAGATTGTGAAGAAAAACTCAGAAGTTTGAATAAGAGTAATGCAAGTGATCATGTGGGATTATAGTGTAGTAGATAGCTAGTTAAATGTGCAACATAGACTATTTTGATGGGGTTATGTTTTAAGTATCCCAAATTAATGAATAGCGTTACACTGCACTATGCATAATTAACCACTCGTTTTTAATCGTTATTCATCGTTTGTGATACCTACCTTGAAATTATTATTCTGCTTATTAATATCAAAATGAAAAATGGTTATACTTATATCTTCATCATTTCATTAGTTATACCTTAAAACTCAAAACAAACATCGCTGAAGCATGATTTACAAGTATCATAGGCATAAATTTCATTTACAACTTACTTTTTTTATATAGATCAATTTCATTCAAAATGATGTTACGCATTAACATATACAAATAAAGTGTCTGTACGTTATGTTGAGAATGAATCCATGATCGATCTGTTGGACATTATTTTCCATGTGACTTTCATGCCTCTCTTTTCCTTTATATCTAGTGGCTGTTATCATTCACACACATCGTCATTTTGGTCCATCTGCGTGAATCAGGTAGTCATCAAGATTGTATGTCACATCTGATACACGGACCAATCAAACGTTCGGCAATAATTATTTTTTTTAAATATTAAAAATATTAATTTAGCTCCAATAATTTTCATAAGTTGTTTCAAATTAGTCTAAAAGTTTCATCAATGTTTCAACTTGAATCTTTTTTGGACTAAAATTGAAACAAATTATAAAATTTTTGGAGGTAAATTGATATTTTAAATATTGAAGAAAATTTGTTACTTTTATTAAACCTTAGTGAGCAAAATTAAAATTAAATCTAAAAGTTAATTATAAATGTATAAAAGTTATTATTTAACTAAGAAATAAAAATAAAAAATAATTACTTTTAATTTAAGGTAAATTAGATTTTAATAATTCAAACTATTAATCATTGACCGATAATAATCCATACTATTGATTTGGCTGGTAACGATCCCAACTTTTATTTTTATTGCCAACAACAATCTCAGTAACATAATTATTAAAAATTTATGCATGATTTCGACTCGATCTGATTCACAATAATGATTAATAGCAAAATAAAAAAAAACATACAAGCTAAATCGAGCTTAAAATAAGTACAAATCGAGTATGAATGTATGATAATTATACTACTGAGAATGTTGTCGATAATAAAAATAAAAGTTAATATTATTACGGGCGAAATCGATTGTATGGATTATTATTGACCAATGAGTAATAGTTTAAATTATTAAAATCCAATTTACCTTAATTTAATTATAAAGAAGAGATAAAAAGAAGGGAAAATTACCAATATAGTCATTTGACCGAACATTTTTATAAATATAGCCATTGACTTTTAAATTTACCAAATAGTTTCACCAATCAGATGAGTCCATGTGATCTATTATCGCTGACTCAACGATATATAACCCCTAATATATCGCTGTATCGCTGAGTCAGCGATACCAAATTATTATTGAATCGCCAACTTTAAAACAAAAAGGTAAAAAAATTATATTTTTTAATTGTATATCTCCACGTGGAGATACAACCCACCAAGGGTATCGTCCGTTTTCAAATATGGAAAAAGGAAGTTACACTAACACCTTTTATACTTTTGAACTTTTTTTTATTTAAAAAAAATTACACAAACACCCCTTATACTTATAGACTCTTTTTTATTCAACCATAAATAAAACTAAGGCTTTCAAATATTTACAAATTTTAAATTGCAACCTCCTATTGAGGGATTTTTGTTGATAATCTTTTATAGGTTTTCCTCAATTGTAACTTGACGTAAACTTTTAATTTTTTTATTCAAACTAAAAATAACAACATAATTCAATTAAAAAATCCAGAAGACTTAAAACGAAAAAAACTAATGTTTCTGATAAATTCTCTTTGTGTTAGAGATTTTTTTAAAACTGAAACTAAAATTAGAAGATCAAAAAAGTTCATATTTTTTAAAACGAAAAGCTATCAGAAGTACTTAAAATTATAATCTAAAATATTTAAAAGTTAAAATTCACTAAATGCAAATACCTATGAAACGAAACCTTTTTCAAAAAATTTAAAACGAAACCACTTCCAAAATATTATTTTTTAAGTCTTCTGGATTTTTTAATTGAATTATTTTGTTATTTTTAGTTTGAATAAAAAAATTAAAAGTTTACGTCAATGTTACAATTGAGGAAAACCTATAAAAGATTATCAACAAAAATCCCTCAATAGGAGGTTGCAATTTAAAACTTGTAAATATTTGAAAGCCTAAGTTTTATTTATGGTTGAATAAAAAAGAGTCTATAAGTATAAGGGGTTGTGTAATTTTTTTAAATAAAAAAGAGTTTAAAAGTATAACGGGTGTTAGTGTAACTTTCTTTTTCCACATTTGAAAACTGGCGATGCTCTTGGTGGGCTGTATCTCCACGTGGAGATATACAATTAAAAAATATAATTTTTTTACCTTTTGGTTTTAAAGTTGACGATACAATAATAATTTGGTATCGCTGACTCAGCGATACAGCGATATATTAGGAGTTATATATCGCTGAGTCGGCGATAATAGACCACATGGACTCATCTGATTGGTGGAACTATTTGGTAAATTTAAAAGTCAATGGCTATGTTTATAAAAATGTTTGGTCAAATGACTACATTGGTAATTTTCCCTAAAAAAAACGTACTCTGAATGCTCGATTGTTTTCATTTTTGTGTACCATACCTCTTTTGTTCTCATAAAACAGATTACATGTTCAATTTATTTGATACAAAATTAATCCTGAAATGTATAAATTAATCCTGAAATGTATAAATTAATCCTGAAATGTATAAATTAATCCTGAAATGTATAACTCGTCTTTGGTGCTAGTGGATAAAACAAGAGGAATTGAGAAAAATACAACTTAAAACAATATGGACAAATAACATAACGAGTATAATATGTCTATAATTGTTTACGATTTGCTCCATTTTAAATCTCAAAGTTTTTGCCGTTGAGTCCTGACTTCTACTTTGACCCCAAATTTTATGATTTTTTCGGAACAACAACAATTTCCATAGAAAAACTAGCAAGAAGCTACATTAAACAAAATTACAAACATAAAAGTGGATTTTTAAGCTACTCGATCCAGTTCAAATCACATTTACGATTGCTATTACCATACCAAAGAAAAAAAAAGTTGCAAAACATCATCAAAGCAAACCTCTTTTCATTTCGAACTTACTCCAAAAACCAATTCATTTCAAAAACGTCAAATTACCCACCAAGACACCAAAATGACTACCTCTATTACCTTTTTGACTACTTTTCGAGCCGAGCATTCTCGAACCAATCAATCAAAGAACCCGAGGTCCTAATCATCGGCAATCTAACATCCAGCCATGCCGCCACCTTGACCAAAACGTCTGGGCCATAACTTAGTTTTTACCAACTTCAGTTCGCTACAATCAAAAAACAAACATTCTACAATCAAAAAGAAAATCTTTAATAATTGATTGGAAACTCTTGAATCTTTAATGTGGTCACACCTTCACGAAAGAAAGCATCTCATGGAGATGTATCATGTTCTTGGCGACACCCGTTGTATTAGTGACAAGTATGAGAAACATGTGGTCACACAATTCGTCGAAACTTAATTTTCGATAACCATAACGTTGTTATAGTGGGAGACACAGGCAAAATTGTACAAAGCAACGGGAAAAAAAGCAAAAGAGATCCCATAGAAATAAAGTGGAAGGTGGTGACTACAATGGAACCATAAAAATTTGACAAGTACACAACACTTTGTTGCTGGTTTCTTTCTTTCTTTCTTTCTTGGGGCGGTACATCACTAAATTGTGTTGTGTCGTTATAGGCATGATAAGTTATCTCATAATGATATAAACGAAGCTTATGTATGTGTCAACCATTTTTTTAATGTAATTCTTTAAGTAGTTCTATAATCATTAATTTACTTGGTTTGTGTTACATGTTGGATATAACGAGCTACATATATAAATATTTGGCTAAGAAGAAAGGACCAAACCTTAAAGTTAAGTAAGAAACAACACACATCTTGTATAACCCGCCTACGTTAGATTTTATTGTATTATACAGTTGGAATAAACTGAATATTAAATAGTTATTAATGAATATTTAGAAATTTTAAAACGAAAGTTTGAGATGCGATATAATTGGAATTACGTGCACTTTTTATTACATACTAAAAATACAAACGTAGCCAGAGAAGGGGAAAAAATTATCGAGAACATAAAATTGTGATGCGTGATGAAGCCAATTGCTTATTTATTTGGTATACAAAATGAAATTTTAGAGAATTATATTGTTAATTTGTATTTGTCCCTTTGAAATATTAATTATTTAAAATTTTTAAATGAGATGAAAAAAATTAAACATGTTAACCTTACTTGATTTCAAAAGGGGGAATTGCATATATCCCCCGTCCCACCTAAAAAATTACATATTTTATCAAAACATAACTTTTCTTATGTAATTTTTAATGCATAATTACAATGCTATTTAAGTATAATTTAAGAAAATATGTAATTTTATAAGTTTAAAAATTGAGATATGCAATTGTCTCATCTCAAAAAAAAAAACTTGATTTGACCAAAATTTTAAAGATGATAAAAATAACTCCATAACATATTATTAGGTTAATAACTTGTGAATTAAACAAGTTGAATGAGAATATTTAATTAAAAAGTTATTATAAAAAATTTTAAAAAAATCATTTGCCTTAAATAGTAATAAAGTGTTAATTATATCTTAAAATAATTTTTCAAAAACATAATTTCATAAATCTATCAAAATGAGAATAAAATAAAGTAAATCACATTAATACTTTTCTCTACAATGACACGACAATAAATGTGTAATTTAAAAAATCATAACAAGTATTATCTTAAATAATATTTCAAAAACATAATTTCATAAATCTATCAAAATGAGAAAAAAATAAAGTAAATCACATTAATACTTTTCTCTACAATGACACGACAATAAATGTGTAATTTAAAAAATCATAACAAGTATTATCTTAAATAATATTTCAAAAACATAATTTCATAAATCTATCAAAATGAGAAAAAAATAAAGTAAATCACATTAATACTTTTCTCTACAATGACACGACAATAAATGTGTAATTTAAAAAATCATAACAAGTATTATCTTAAATAATATTTCAAAAACATAATTTCATAAATCTATCAAAATGAGAAAAAAATAAAGTAAATCACATTAATACTTTTCTCTACAATGACACGACAATAAATGTGTAATTTAAAAAATCATAACAAGTATTAACTCATTGAATATGTAAATATATAATTGAAGGTTTTTTGAATTGGATCCTTCTTGGCTAAAAATCATTTTTAGTATGTAAAATTCGTGTAATGTGACAACAGACAACCTAGTTACTTTATTATTTATAGTATAGATAACTGATATAGCTCTAAAACATTGTGTATGTGTTGATAAAGGTTGTAGGCGTAGTAAATCAAACAGGAGGTCGAGAACACCGCCTCCAAAAAGAAGAAGAAGGCTACAGATCTGACGGGGAACCGAACGCCGTTGTTTAGTCGAAAACAAGAGGCGGATGGGCAACCTCCTCCAGGCGGCGTCTGGTTCCCCCACAAACACATTCTCTTTGTACAAGTGACAAATTCAGTCACTAAGAACACTTAAAAGGGAAGCAACATGCTTCAACAGTTGTGCTATATGCATAAGGAAAAGTAAATCACTATACATTTCGTTTGGCTTATAAACTATAATATAATATAATTGTTCAAATATGTTTAGTTGAAAAAAAAGATCTTATATTAATCGACATCCTAATCAAGTTTTCCCCTAATAAGTAATAACCTAATATTATGCTTTGGGCTGCTATTAATGTGTTGGGCCCAACACGAGTTGAAAACGTATGCTCAACAGGCCCAATATTAGTGAGTATTGGTCTCCAACTCTCCATGACCATGAGTGTTACTGAATCTTGTTCGAAAATTTTGAAGATTTACATATTTTACGTTAGGCTGTTTACACCGACAAAACTAGAATGTAACATGCTTCATATGTCTAGGCTCTAGCGAGTGAGATGCATTAACTTTACATCTTACTTTGTGTAAGATATGCGTTTTTTTATTTTTTCAATAGCAAATGTACAATCATGTTTCGAAAGATATATGTTATTTTAATTGCGTTTATCTAACCATTTCTCAGTCAGGAGCGTACCCCCAATTCTTTTGAAAGAAAACTCACAACTGAAAAACGCATGACTTAATTCAGAGGATTTTTGTTACGAGCAAGACCCGAACTCACTGCGTTCCCATTTGGTTTTAGTTATGCGACCTATGGTTTTCTTTTTCAGGGTACTGAAAACGTATATTAACAAAAATGAGGGACGGTTTTGTAAAATAAAAACCTAAAATAGAATCATCATCATATTCCCCCAAATTGACCTTCTTCAAGGTTCCCAGTGAAGCACTTTGATTGTTCTATTAGTATAATTACATCTGAAATCATTGAAGATCGTCTAACGATTAGCGGTTTAAGGGAAAATCTGTTTTCTCCTTCTACACTGATTTTATTAATTTAGTTTAAGGTGACCTGTTCTTCTCTCAATCTAATTTTGATGTATTCTTTATCTATTGATTCATAATATTACTATTTAACGCCATGAAAGTTTCGATTTTGATATCTGTTCATTGCCTTTTCAAGTGGTATTCAATGTATGATTTGAAGTTAGTGTAATAATTTAGGGCTTTTTGTTATGTGGGATTGTCAGAAAGCACATTAGGTGTTTGATAAAATGCCTGTGAAGAAACAGGGTTTTGATGTATGTATTGCTCGTGACTTCTCGTACCCCTATCTCTTGTCAGGTTGATCTTTT
>BJCO01363079.1:0-19471 GCA_018326465.1 Flaveria floridana
TATATATATATATATATATATATATATGTGTGTGTGTGTGTGTGTGTGTGTGTGTGTGTGTGTGTGTGTGTATGTGTGTGTATGTGTGTGTGAAATGGATTTGAGACAAAGTTAATGTAAAAGAATAAACTTTGAAAGCTGGATGTCGGTCTCACATCTGAAAAAGACACCCAAAAAGTTAGTTTTCTTGAAAGTTAAAAATCTTCCGAAGGTAATTTGTCTTCGGAAGCCAATTTGACTTCTGAAGATATTCCTGAGCTTTATGAAAATTTGTTTCGAAAGAAAAATACTTACAGTATTTTTACTTCTGAGACATATTTGGTTTCGAAAGAGATTTAAAACTTAGAAGTTTTATTTATAAGAGAATAAATCTTCCGAGGCTTAATTGCTTTCGAAGAAAAATTGTCCTTCAAAAACGTATAAATACATAGAAGCATATTTAAGCTTCGGCAGATATATAAAAATTTCTCCAGAAGGTAGATTTCTTGTAATAAGTTATCTAATTTAAAGACTTAATGTTCTTCCGAATACAGCTTAATGTCTTTCGAGAGAAAATTTATTTAAATTTCCAAAATTCTGAGGAATATCATTTGAAACTTTTTCTTTCAGAGTGAACTAGTCTTATGCAGGTGATAATATAGACAACTTGGGACAAACATGTTTTAAAAATAGTCTTGAGTTAAGTTTAAGAAAATCTATTCAAAGTTTATCATCCCAATAGCTGATACAAAATGTTTAAATCTTTGTTCATCAAAAGCCTTTGTGAACAAATCAACATATTATTTATTTGTGTTAACTTTGACTAGTTTTATCAATCAATCCCTTATCAAAATTATCTCTAATTAAATGATTATGAAATTAATGTGTTTAGTCCTTGAGTGCTGCACATAATTCTCTATGATAGAGATAGCACTATTGTTATCTATATGGATTGGAGTCTCCTTGAAGTTGAATCCATAGTCCAACATCTGACTCTGAATCTAAAGCACTTTAGCACACAAGCTAGCAGTAGCAAAGTATTCAGCTTTAACAGTTGATGCAGACACATATGATTGTTTCTTGTATTGCCATGAGACTATCCTTCCACCTAGGAATTGACATCCCCTAGATGTAGACTTTGCAGTCATGTTGCAACCACCATAGTCACTATCTGTATACGCATACGGATTAAAGTTAGAATTCTTTGGATACTAAAGGCCTAGTTTAGGAGCACCTTTGAGATATCTAAGATTTCTCTTGACAACAACCAGATGTGACATCTTGGGGTTGGCTTAATATCTTGCACATATACATGTAGCAAACATGATATCAGGTCTGCTAGCTGTAAGGTACATAAGAGACCCAATCATAGCTCTATAATAGAGATGTTCATCTACACACTCCCCATCAGTATCAGGTCCAAGGGAGTGATTTCTTACTATGAGTGTCTTTACAACCTTACATTCAGTCATGTTGAATCTTGTAAGTACGTCTTGTATATACTTTGAATGGCTTATGAAGATGTCGTTGTCAACCTGCTTCACTTGAATTCCTAGAATGAAATTGAGTTCCCCCATGGAACTCATTTCAAATCTACTCAGCTTCTTAAAGTCTTTGCGGAGCTTTGGATTAGTTGACACAAAGATAATGTCATCTAGATAAACTTGAACCAGCATCAACTCATTCCCTATTCCTTTGATGAAGAGTGTTCCATCTATAGTACCTCTCTTGTAGCCATGCTGACAGGGATACTGAGATAGTGTTTCATACCACTTCCTTGGAGCTGGGTGCAGCCCATAAAGAGCTTTATCAATCTTGTAGACATAATCAGGATGATCTGGGTCTGCAAAGCCACATGGTTATTTGACATACACCTCTTCATCTATCACCCCATATAGAAAAGCACACTTGACTTCAAGTTGGTAGACCTTGAAATCCTTAGATGCAACAAAAGTAAGGAATATCCTAACAGCTTCAAGTCTTGCCACTAGAGCAAAAACATCTGTGTAGTCAGTCCCCTCTTCTTATGTATATCCTTGAACTACTATTCTAGCCTTATTCTTGATGACAAGTCCTCTATCATCTTTCTTGTTCCTAAACACCTATTTGGTACCTATAGTGGTCATCCCTTAAGGAAGAGGACATAAGTTCCAAACCTTTTGTCTTTTGAATTGAAGTAGCTCCTCCTGCATTGCTTTAATCCAACTTCCATATTTCAAAGCCTCATCAACTTTCTTTATCTCTATCTAGGATAAGAAGCAAGAGTATAGACAAACATTTTTGTTATGGGTTTGTACTCTTGTTCTCACCCCTGTGTCAACATCTCCAATGAAGTTAATGGTGGGGTGTGACTTGTGGATCCTGAGTTAAGGAATCATAGCAAGTTGATTTGATAGATCTAAATTTATGAAGTTTAGATATTGCAATGAAGTTTCACCCACCACATCAGCATACTTATTAAGAGAAGCTTTATGTAATGAGTGTGTGACATCATTGATGTTATCTTCCATGGATGGTTATTAGCATCAAGAATTCTTGATCTTTATCACCACTACCATTTCATGCTACATTTGAAGCTCCTTCATTTGAGTTATGTGCCTCTAAGCTGGAATTTATAGGCACCTCAGATGTATAAGCTGAATTTGTCATGGTTGTACTGATAGGAACTCTATCTATAGGGTTAGTTACCATTAGAGCTGAAGTAGAATTCTTGCTTGGTCTTCTCAACTCAAATCTTGGATCAGGATCTCCTGTTCATAAGTTACCTGTAGATCCTTAAACATTCTCACAATTTTTTTTAAAACAGTTGGTAACTAAATCAAGATCAAACCGCCAATAAGGACCAAAACCTTTCACACTAGGTGTGCTCATTGAAGGTCATATTGGCTGACTCTTCAACTACTCTATATATGAGATTGTATACTCTATAATCCTTAGCTTGAGAAGTGTATCCAACAAAGTGTTCATTATTTGATTTCTCAGCAAATTTGGCTACTTGATCTTTGGTGTTCAAGGTGGTGCAAGGACATCCAAATGATCTGAGGAAGCCAATGAAAGGTCTCCTTTTGTGCCACAGTTCATAGGGAGTCTTACCTTGAGTCTTACCTTGAGTCTTAAATACTAAAACTCTATTTTGCACATAGCAGGTAGTATGCTTCTTCTTAGAAGGTGATAGACAGTTTAGAGTCAGACAACATGGTTCTTGCTACTTCAATAAGTGTCCTATTTCTCCTCTCAGCAATAACGTTTTGCTGAGGAGTCTTGGGAGCACTATATTGTCTTGTAATATCAGTTTTATCATAAAATGTGTCAAGGATTTGGTTCTTGAATTCATTTTCTTGATCAAATCTTATGGTCTTGACCTTGTGATCACATTGATTCTTAATATTCAAAATGATATTCTTTAAGATCTCAGGAGTCTCATCCTTAGTTCTAAGGAAGAAGACCTAAGTGAATCTTGTGAAATTATCTGTGATCACTAAATAATATGAGGTCCTTCCTAGACTCATTACACTGGTAGGGTCAAAGAGATCCATGTGTAGTAAGTGTAGGGGAGTAGTGATGGAGTTCTTTTCCTTTGGCTTGTAGGACACCTTGTGTTGGTTCCCTTTCAGGCATGCAACACAGTGATCATCACTTGTAAACTCTTTCTTTGGCATTTCAGTTATGAAATCATTCTTAATTAATTTGTTCATGTTTTTAAAGTTTACATGACATATTTTGTTATGCCAAAGGAAAGACTCATCACTATTTGCTTTAGATAGAAAACATAAAATTTCTCCCGAGGGAGATATTCCTGCAAATCCATCTTGTACATATTCCTTTTCCTGGGTGCTCTGGGTAGGATATTCTCTTGAGGAATGATCACCCCGGGCTTGAGAACGATGCACTCATGCTCAGTGAAGGGCATGTTGTGTCTCTGATCATAAAATTAGGATACACTCAGTAAATTATACCCAAGCTCCTTAACAATATTTACCTTTTTAATACCGAGCTTACCATTTGTGACCCTACCCCTTCCACTAATGTAACCACCTGCATCTCCTCCAAAAGCAACTGGCCCTCCATCAATCTTCTTAAAGTTTTAAAGCAAAGAGCCATTGTCTGTCATATGTCTGGAACAACCACTATCAATGATCCATACATTCCTCTTAGTCTTTAGTTGTTCCTGCGCAAAAGGAGATGCTTAGGTACATTTGAAAACCCAAGCCTTATTGGTCTTGGGGTTATCAAAGTGGACTGAAGACAATGCAAAAATGATTGATCCTATATTCAGACATTGAGGATCATCTGCTGTTGTTGATGAATAACTTTCAGTCATATGGTCTTCCTTTATCTTCCACACCATCTTTGGAAAATTAGACTTGACATTCAACACTTTGTAAGTTTTAACAACTTTGGAAGTTTTAGAGACTATGCCTTCAGAAGATCTCTCCTTCACTGTATCAAGGTTCAGTGCTTCGGAAGCATTCCTTTCTTTCGAGACCAAATTTCTTCCGAAGCCAAGTTTTCACTTGTCTTTGTTTCCACTTTGGAGCTTCTAAAAGTAAGAGATTTTCCTTCTGAAGTTTTCTTCTTCTTTTTCTTCTTCTTAGAAGTCTTCTTCTTAGTCATGTGGATTGTACTTTTGGGATTGTAGATGCAATCCTTAGCAAAATAAGAAGTACTACCACACATGATACAATCAACTGACTTCCTTCTGAGAGTCTTACTTTGAGTAAAAGGTTGAGCTTAATCACTTTCCATTTCTATCTTCATCTTCTTATATGATGCAGTAAGCTTCTTAGGGCAAGGATTGATCTTGGAGCTGGATTGTTCAGGCTGTATAGCAGTGGTACACAGTTGATCAGCCTTCTTTTCTTCATAGGGATGAGTTGGACATGAACTAGAACTCTGGTACTAGAGTTCATGGTTAATACCTCATCCTTTACCACTTCAAATCCTAGAGATAATGACTTATTTCTGCTTGGAGTTAAAAGTAACCTTGATCTCTTGAGCCTTCTTTGATCTTCTCTTGGTTGCTCTGATTAAGTTCTTCCTCTTAGACTTTGTCATCCCTAGTTCGTTCATCTCCTCAGGAGAATAGTGACCCTTCTTAGGATGATCTTCTTCACTCATCTCAGATCCATCCTTCACTATCTCCTCTTCGTCCTCTTCTTAAAAAGGGTCTATAAGGGGAAGCTCATCTTGACAAGTCCCACACCTTGGAGATCTTACAGATAGTAAAGTGTGTGGAGGTGCTATATTAGTGGATCCCAGTCCCTGCTTGTTCTAATAACACACTTTTGCATTCAAGAATGAGGATATAATGTTCTTGAATGTCTCTTCTTCAAGAAAATTTTTTTTTTGCCATGGCTTTGCTCATTATAAGCTCAGCCTAACATTCAGTTAACTTAGTGATGAGATCTTTGATTTAAGTCTTATAGTTAGTATGTTCATGCTTAAGAGTTGAAATGGTTTTCTCTAGATCTTCCACTTTAAGTTTATAATCATATTCATCTCTTTTAAAATCAACTTTAAAGATGTTTAAGGACTCAAGGTTAGATCTCATCTCTAAGTTATAAGACCTATATCTGTTAACTTTAGCAATGCACTCATGGGTACAAAGATGTTCCAATACCTTGTGCACTTCATGATTAGGCATCAGTGCTTGGTTTGTAAAAGCATCTTCGACCTAGAAACTACAACAAAAGCCTCCTGCTTTAATAGTTCTGTAGCTTGCTACTTGGGCTTCTCAATGTGTGGAGCTCCATCAGTGTAGTTTGGTCTGGGTTATGCCTGGTCACCATTTCCTCTTGGTGCCTTGCACTCCCTGCAAAGTGTCCTATTTAGCTACAATTGTAACTCTTCACCTTGCTTTTATCCAGGCTAAACTTTCAACTGGTTGTATTGCTAGAAAACTTCCTTCCTATCCTCTTGTAGAATTTCTTGGCTCTGTGAGTGACAAATCTCCATGTACTCTAGATCATCTGGATGGATGCAGTCCAAGTCTTCAAGGGTGAATAGAAAGTTGCCACTGCTTTCATCAATAGACATAAAGGCTTGAGAAGAGCTTGTCTTTTGGAATGGGCTTCCTTGGATGTAGTTCTCCCTTGGTGTCTGAAGGAAGGTGATGAAAGGACCCTTTTATGAGTTTTAGGATACAAAGATGTTCCAATACCTTGGCTTCTTCATGATCATCCATCAGTGCTTGGTTTGGAGATGCATTCTAAACCTGGAAACTCCAATCAAAGCCTCCTTCTTCAACAGCGACTGCAACTTGCTGTTTGGGCTTCTCAGTGTGTGGAGCTCAATCAGTGTAGTTTGGTCTGGGCTATGCTTGGCCACTATTTGATCTTAGTGCCTTGCAGTCCCTAGCAAATTGTCCCATTTGGTTACAGTTGTAACACATCACCTTGCTTTTGTATAGCCCAAACTTTCCACTGGATACATTGCTGGGAAACTTCCTCCTTGTCCTTTTGTAGAACTTTTTGGCTCTATGAGGGAGAAGATACATCTGTTGGACTATGGCTCCATGTACTCCAGATCATCTGGATGGATACAGTCTAAGTTTTTAAGGGTGAAGAGGAAGTTGTCACTGCTTTCATCAGCAGACACAAAGGCTTGTGATGTGCTTGTCTCTTTGGTTTGGGCTTCCTTGGATGTAGCTCTCCCTTGATATCTCCGGAAAGGTGATGAAAGGACCCTTTTGTGAGTTGTCAGGGTAGCAGATAAAATAATGTTATGGTTCTCTGCAATCCCTTTTAACTACATGAAGGGCAAAAATCTATTGATTGTTGGAGTTGCCACATGGATTTTGCATGTTCATTTCCATCTGGTATCCACTGAGGATACCATACAAATCAGTAAGAGTAAGGGCCTTGAGGTTTTCAGTCCTGTTAATGACCACACAATAGTGTGTCCATTGTCTGGGAAGAGAGGACACGAACTTCCTCACAATGTCCCTATTCTCAAAAGTTACTCTGACATTCATTAGAGTATTTACAATCTCAACATACCTCAAGTATTATTGAGTCATGGTTTCACCTATTTTGAAGGTGAAGTTTCCAAACTACTGCTTCAAGAGGTCTTTCTTGTTCTTTTTAGCTTCATTTGACCCCACATACATCTGCTTCAGTGCATCAAATAGTTGCTTAGCAGTTTTGCATTTCTTGAAGCCTCTATAAAGTTTGGAAGAGCAGTATGGAGGGCATCATGGCTTTTTGATATACATCAATCTTCTTCTAGTCTTCTTCAGAGTAGTCAGCCACTTCCTTTGGTATCATACAACCTCCAGCAATGGCTAAAGAGGTGCATGGTACATGAGATCCATAGATAATGGAGACTTTGTCATAGTACCAGTTTCCACATCCTGTTGTCTTGAGACTTGATGAAGCCTACCATTCTTTGGCACCAAATATCAAAGTCATCAGGAGTGAGTAGTGGAGACTTTGTCATTGTACCGGTTTCCATATCAACCTTTCTCAGAGCTTCCATTTGAGTTGTTAAGTGATTTATGAAACTGAAGGGATTTAAGAAGGTGAGATCTTACAATCAAGAGCCTAAAGAGCTCTGATATCAATTGTAGGACCGTGTGAGGGATGGTCAATACAATCGGTTTCATAATGAGGAGTCTGTTAGAACACTTAACAGATCAAATAGGGAACCACGTTTAAGTAAATGATACCAAGAACACAAGTAAGTAATGAGACAGAACTAAGAACAAGAATAGGATAAACATGGTTTTCAAGAATGTTGTATATTGCTCTCAAGTTCTTACAAAGCATAAAGATAAATACATGAACCTGAGATACTTTATACTACATCCTACAGCCAGTTATAGTTGGAAACACTAATGCAGACAACAAGATCAATATATAGTGAAAAGGCACATTGCCTTTTGACTTGTGACTATGACATACCATAGCTCACATCCTAATCTTTTACAAAAAGGATAAATGGTACAAAGTAGAAAGTTATAGACCAATGACCATAATCTACAGTTGAGAAAAGCATGGACCTTTTCACCAACTTATACAAGTTGGTGTGTTTTTAGAGTGGCAACGGAAAGTTGGTTAGATTTATGTCAAAAGGTAATCAGAGAAAGCATGTCTTCTCTGTCTTCAACATAAATCAATTTTAAGTCTTTAGGCTTGGGAAGACTTTGTCTTTAAAGCTTCGTAAGACTTTATCTTCGGCTTAGTGAGATTTGGTCTTTAGCTTTGAAAGCTTTTACACTTAGAATATTTTCTCTGAGTTGTGTAAAACTTCTGAAGTAACTCTAATCTGCACTTCATGCATGCGTGTTGGAAGATCTTTAGTTGCTTTGGTTGCATCAACAATAATGACGAAAAAAACGACAATGAAATTAACAACAAGTACCACAACAATAACGACGACAACCACAATAACAACAACAACGACAATAATGACGAAAACCACAACATAACAACCATGATGAAAACAACAATGACGACCACAATAACAACCATGACAACAAAAACGACAATGAAATCAACAACAACAACAATAACAATGACAACAACAAAGACAACAACAACAATAATGACAACAACAAAGACAAATGCAACAACAATAACAAAAGCCTTAACAACAACAATGATGACGACGAAAACAAAAACAATAACAACGAAGACAACAACAATGACGATGATAAAAACAATGATAACGACAAGAACATCAGCAAGAACGACATCAACAAAAACAAGACAACAACAACAATAATGACAACCACGTCTACAACAACAATAACAACAACGACAACAAGAACAACAATAATGATAACAAAAAAATAACGACTATAACAATGACAAAGACAACAACAAAGACAATAAAAACAACAACAACAAAAACGACAATGACACGCACGACAAAAACAACAACGACGACGACGACAACAACAACAACAACAACAACAACAATAATAGCAACAACAACAACAACGATAATAACAACATCAAAAAACAGAAACGATGACAAGAACAACATAGCTAATGACACTAAAAATGATGACGATGAAGGAAACAACGACGATGACGACAACAACAATAATGATGACAATAACAATAATGACAACAACAACAATAACGACAACAACAATGAAAACAACAACAACAACAACAACAACAACAACAACAAGAATAACAACAATGACGACAACAACAACAACGATGGCAACAACAATGACGATGACAACAACGACAATGAACTCAACACCAACTATGATAATGACAAATGATGACAACAACAAAAACAATGACAACAACAACAAAAAGAAAGAGAACGACAACAACAACGACTACAAAAATAAGGACAACAATAATGTCGATAAACACGACAATGATAACGACAACAACCATAACAACAAGGAAAACCAAAATGATGAATAAAACAACAAAAATGAAAACAAAAAATGACAACAACAACGACAAAAACGACACTAACGACAACAACAACGACGGCGACGACAAGAACACAATGATGACTACAACTACCACAAAAATGATAACAACCATAACAACAAAAACAAAAACTACAATAACAACAATAATGATGACAATAACAACAACAAAGAAAACAACAACAACAAAAATGAAAACAACAACAACGATAACAACATCAACGATGACGAAGACAACATGAACAATAATGATGACGAAAGCAACAACATCTTTTGATCTTTAGTATGAGTAGACTATTGTGTTTTTTGTTATATATCGTGTTTTTGTAAACACTATTGCGTTTTTCTATAGTGTTGAAGTCTAAGTAAACATAATAGTGAAATAACATGTAACAACCTAGATTTTCAAACTAAAGCTAATTAGCAAAATAATATTATTAATAATATTGTCAATTTAAACCATGAAAGCGTAAATATATGAGTTTAGGGTCAATATAACTATAAAGGGGCCAAAATTTTCAAGTAAAGATTTTTTTAAATAACCCAAAACCCCCTAACCCCCTCGGTAGCCGCAATCTAAACCTCGATCAGACCCCACTCCCGGCGATTTCGGCAATGAAGGTTGGACATCTGGCCAGTATTCCGGCATGGTGAAGCAACTCAACCCTATCCTTTCCTCTTTTCTTCTTTGATTCGAGCTCATGACAAGATTAGGAGTTTTGTTATCTCCTAGTAAGGTTCCCAGCGGTGTGTAGTGACAGTGATAGTGTTTCATTCTTCTTGTGATAATGGTGAGCTCATGAACCGAGCATAGGCATCGACAAGCATCCTACAAACCACTTCCATGGATCCAGTAGTGGTGAAGCTTCATATCAGCAGCCAAAGTGACATAGGAGATTACCCGGTGGACAATTTTGATACACAGCTACCCTAATAGACAACACTACGATCTGATCCGAGTACCTTGTGGTTCCGACAACTTTTGACACTCCTTGAGATCTTGGTTTAGTTGTGATAGTATTGTTGTTTTGACGATGATTTCTATATTAAGATGTTGTTTGAATGATGATAAGGCTGCTTCTTGGTTAATGATGGTGAGGCTTAAACACTGATAGTGATGATGATGGTTCTATGGTGATGATGATGACTCAATGATGATGATGATCCAGTGATAATGATGATTTCATGATGATGATAATGGTTCTATGATGATGATGGTTTCATGGTGATGATAATGGTTCTATAGTCCGGAATAAAAAAACGATGATGGTTTAATGATGATGATGATGGTTCTATGATGATGAAAATGGTTCTATGATGATGATGATTCCATGGTGATGGTAATGGTTCTGTGATGATAATCATGGTCCCATGGTGATGATGATGGTTTTATGATGAAGGTGATAGTTATACGATGATAATGGTTATGTAAGGTGATGATTGTCCTATAAAAATGATGGTGGTGGTACTAGGAAGATGATGATGATAATGGGTAGGTGATGACTTGTGATAATATGATACCGTGTTACGGTATGAAGGCAAGCTTAGGATGATGATGTATAGTACTCATGGTGATGATGGTTTTATGATGATGAACATGGTGGATTCATGGTATCAAAGTATTGATGGTTTCTTTGGAAGCGGTCTCTTTATCTCCCAAGATAGAGGAAAGACTGGCCACCACCTACCCCTCCCACACCCTACTCTCAGTGGGGACATACTGGGTAGTTTGTTTGTTTGTTTGTTTAAGGTATTGATGGTTTCATAGTAATGATAATTTTAATGTTATATTAAAAGTAATAATGTGTTCCTTCTGAAGGTGATGCCATTTGGGATTTCATTTGAAAAATGCTTGGGGCAACCAACAACCTAGGTATGTTGTACATCCTCTATTTACATGTTTACATCGTTTCATGGCTAGTATGCATACATTAGTAGATTTATGAAAATATAGAGTGATTTAATGTTAAGGGTTATATTTTACGATTATTGATCAATGAAATGATGTTTGATGCTAAAGAACCCTGATTATGAAAATAGTACTTGGTATAGTTCTACGCCTTAGTATCAATTATAGTACTCGACCCATGTAGAGTGATGATATAACTTTTGGCCAAGTATGATAGTACCTGGCTTGTTATAGCTCTCGATTATAATAAAGTACTAATCTTTAAGTAGTACCTGACTACAATATAGAACTTAACATAGGGTATAGTATGTTTTTATATCTTATACTTATTTGATTAAGAGTTTACTTATTCTTATCTGATAAAGACTATACATGAGTTGCCTATATGTGATAGTTTCCATGACGTGATAGTGCATTCGTATATGATAGTTACCAAGATGAGGTATGCAACCATATTTAATCCGGACTAGTATTCATTCTAAGTGTTGATATCATTTCATATGATATTATAATAGCTTCCTTAAACTTGATTCTATGCATCCACATTAGTTTGGTTCATCCGCATTAGAAACAGTTCATTCGTATTAGAACTGGTAATCCGCATAACTTGTACACCCACATTAATCTTATTTCCACTAATTACCTATGTTACCATTAATCGTATAATTTCACCTGTATTGCCTAAGTTATAGGTTACCTAAATTTCCTGTCATGATTATACACATCCATCAATCCATCCGCAATGACCATCCATATTGCTACCCTTAGTTAATTCGCATGAGTTTCTTCATCCATATTGACTTGTTGCATTCATAAAAACCCTAACCTCCACATTTATTTTAATTGCCCGTATTGACCCACACTCATCTGATAGGAGTTGTATCTTGTATGCACTCACCTTATATGAGCTGCACCATTCACACTCAATCGATAGGGGCCTTTCCTTGTGCTCACTCACCCTAATAGGAGTTGTAACATGTGCACTTAAACATGAGGGACATTTCCTTATGCAGGTTTACCCTAACAGGATTTATACCATATATGCTCACCATCGTAGGAGCTTAGTACTTGTCCAAGCTCAAAGTTAAAAGTGAAAATATAAAGATAATGTTAATGAAATAGTACAATTTTAATGTTTTAAAACCTACGTAAAGTATGGATGATGTTAAAGATACTATTTGTATAGTGCAATGATGATTTAATTTTGGTTAAAGTTAAAGGTTTTCCAAATGAATAATATGCTTAAGAGTTTATTTAAAGTTTTAAAACTAGAACTCACTAAGCAACACTAACTTTTTTATACATATTAGCTTGTCGGGTAAATGAAAGATGGAATAATGAATGATAGTTGGGAATGAATGTGAAATTACCTTGCTTATTAAAAGGACTGGCATTATGATAGATTTAATTATGTTATGGATGAGTGATGTAGATGTTAGACAATGTCCTATGTATTGATAGTTTTTATATCAACTTGTATGATAATGATGTTTAAAGTTTAAGAATTATTTGTCTTTGATATCCAAAGTTCTAATTATAAGACTGCCAAAAAACATGGCCTTATAGGTTGGCATCAGAGCCATAGTTTTATACATCAGAGCCGAAAAACCTAAACTTAAATTGAGAATGAAACCAAATAGAGAATGCCAGTTTGGGTAACTTCATGACAAGAGATAAATTTAAAGCAAAGATTAATCTATAGTTAATGTAAAGCTAAAGTTTGTTATGATAACAACAATCAACATTAAATACGTATGTAGATGTATATAGTATATTACTGTAGAACCGATGTGACCTAGGATAAGAAGTGTTTAGGACATGGAAAGTAATGCAAGTAGTCAATTATAGTTGGCCACCGTTACTAAATACTTACAATACTTGCCATGATCTAGGCCACTACCTTGAATGATAACGTTGGTGTTTTGAATCTTATAGGTAGCATGATTGACTGTATGGGAATGTTGTTTTAAGGGGGTAAATTTATAGAGAGACCCTCGGTGTATAAACTACATCTCGTAAGGCTATCGAGATAAGAGAGACTATAGATGATGTAGACTAGTACTAAAAGGTCATCTCCTTCCTGCTAGCTTGTGTGATATGACCTTAGGAGAATTCAATAAGGTTTTAGATATGAATATGTTAGCTGTTTATGCCACTGATATTATATGTCATAGAAAGTTGATACGTTTGATAGTGCTCGGTCATAGCCTACATGGTATATGATGATAAAGTCTGCATGATTCTGAAGATGGTTTAGATGATAAAGACAGAAAGGTATATAAGAGGATGGTGCGAAGCTTATCTAACATATGTGAAAGATGCTAAAGTTGAAAGGTTACAGTTGATAAACGTACTCGTGGTGTATGCTTTCTATGATGTGTCCCTTGTGGACCTTCATGGATTACCAACTAATTGAAATATAGAGTTTTGATTGATTTTTGCTAGGAGTTTAGCCCATAGAGAAAATACGAGCCTTTCACCTTGGTTCTTTGGTGTTGTACATAAAGAAGAAAGATGCAAGCATGCGTATGTGTAAAGACTACAAAGAGTTGAATAGGCTAATAGTAAAGAGTAAGTACTCATTACCTAGTATTGACGATATGTTTAATCAGTTGCAAGGAACAAGTTGGTTTTTAAGGGTTAATCTCAAGTCAGGTAAGTTAAAGGTTCAAGAGCAAGATTATTAGTACCTTTTAATATAATTTGGTCTTACAAACACTGCTACAGTATTTATGGACTTGATGAATCAAGTTTGTCAGCTGATGCATAGATTGATAATAGTGTTTATAGATGATATTCTTATTTATTCTGAGAATAAGGGAGATGATGCTTTTCATATCCATGAAGTGTTAGAAATTATACACAAAGATCTCAAAGTATGCATTCTGGTTATGCGAAGTACAATTCTTGAGATCATAACAAATCTAGATAAGGTGGAAGTAGTCATGCAAGATAATTCCCAAAGGAAGACGTCTAAGATCTGTGTCTTTTTGGGCCGACTTGTTTCTACAAAGTGTTCGTTCTAGACTTCTTAAAGATAACCCTTCCATTGGCAAGGTTGGAATAAAACGAATCAAAGTTTGAATGGATGAATAGTCAATACTGTAGGTTTCAAGTACTAAACGGAAAGATAATCCATGCTCTAGTGACAACCTTCCTAGTGGTTATTGATAACTTAGTACTCTAATCTGATACATCACGTTAAAGGTTGGAGTGTATTCCAATGCAACATGGAAAGTTAGTGACTTATGGGGTTTAACAAAAAAATGCAAGGAGGTAATTAACTTACTCATACTATGCAAGCTTGTAGTCATAATAGTCATCTTAAAATGTGGAGTTAACAGGCAGGGAATGTTAAGAAGTTAAGAGTTGCAAAAGTCATATCTAGATTGTTAGAAAGATAAGAGCATATATGAAAGCTATTTAGGAAAGGCATGAATCGTATGTGAACAGACGGTAACAATCAAAAGAGTTCAAAGGTGGAAATATGAGCATGATTGAAAGAACCTCCCAGAAAATAGGAATTGTTGAAAAGTAAAATAATCATACATGCATGCAAAGTGAAATGGGGCCATAGAGAAGTGATCAAGCTGACAATTTGCTAAGGGAATATGACGTCATCGCTGGGGTCTGTTAAGGGCCAACACATTTTGAGGATGAAACCAAAATAATTGAGATAGACCCCAAATTGTCACACCATAGGATTGGAGCCATCCACATGGAAACCCGGAGTTCAGTCATCAGGGTGTCGATCCAGGTTAGTTCAGCAACTGTATTTGCCAAGGCTTTGTATTCAGCCTCAGTAGATGACCGAGAGACAGTCCTCTGTTTTCTGGCAGACCTTGAAATAAGGTTAGATCCAAGATAGATAGCATATCCCCCGGTGGATCTACGGTCATCTGGGCAACCAGCCCAGTCTGAGTCAGAGAAGGCAGTTAAATTGTGAGCATCGGTGTATGCATGCAGATCTGATGAAGAAGAGCTGGATATCAAAAGGCCATGATTGGAAGTCCCGTGTAAAAACCGTAGGATGCGCTTAACCGCAGACCAGTGGTTCTCAGTAGGAGAATGCATGAACTGGCAAACTTTATTGACAGCATAATTAATATCAGGGCGCGAAAGTGTGACATATTGTAATGCCCCAACCATCTGTCTGTATCTTACTGGATCATCAAATGGAGAGCTATCACCAAGAGAAAGAGAGACACCGGCTGTGCATGGAGAAGGGACCGGTTTCGCTGTGGACAGATTTGCACGAGCTAGCAGTTCATTAATGTATTTCTGTTGGGAGAGAATGATATCAGACCCACTTCGAACAACTTCAATGCCCAAAAAATAAGATAATTGGCCCATGTCTTGAATGGCAAAAGTCTGACCAAGAGATCGTACAACATGATCAATAGCACGGTTATTGTTACCTGTCAAAATAATGTCATCTACATATACAAGCATATATAAAAGCGTCCCTTGATGTGAGTAGATGAACAAGGAGGGGTCTGTCTTAGATCCCGTGAAACCGAGACAAACCAGGGCAGCCGAGAGCCTTTCAAACCAGGCCCGTGGAGCCTGCTTTAGGCCGTATAGAGATTTATGTAACAGACAAACATGATCCGGTTGTGTAGGATCAACAAAACCTGGTGGTTGTTTTAGATAGACGGTTTCTTTGAGGTCTCCGTGTAGGAAGGCATTCTGAACGTCGAGTTGTCGCAAGGGCCATTGTTTTGTGACAGCCAAAGAAAGGACAACTCTGATGGTGGTAGACTTAACTACAGGACTGAAGGTTTCAGTGTAATCTAGGCCAGCCTGTTGACTGAACCCCTTGGCAACCAAGCGCGCCTTGTAACGCTTAAGTGCTCCATGTTGATCCCGTTTGATCTTATAAACCCATTTGCAATCAACAACATTTGTATTAGGTGAACGAGGAACCAAAGACCAAGTACCATTACGAATAAGTGCAGAATATTCTTCCGCCATAGCCTTACGCCAGTGAGACTCTTTGTTGGCAACGGTAAAGGAGGTAGGTTCAATGTCGGGTGAGGTAGTAGATGTATGAAAGGAAGTCGGGTTATAAGGATTGGTTTGTTTGGGGTTGGGCCGTAGGTTTGAAGGCCGCTGGCGAGTGGGTGGGGCGGGCTGGTTTGGTGGTGGATGGGTTGGGGTTGTGGGTGGTGCGGCTTGGTTCGGTTGTGGATGTGCCGGAGTTGTGGTAGAGGTTTTTGGTTGGTCTTCAGGAGTAGGAGGGGCAAAGGTGTTGGAGTAGTGATCAAAGGCATTTTGTGATGGAGTTGACTGAATTTTCGGGCGACGGGAGTAGGTGGTAGGTGGCGGATTGTTGGGTTGAGTTGGTTGGGGTAAAGGTGGATGGATAGGGTCGTTTGTGGGACATGGTGAGGTTGGAGCTGAGGAGATGTCAGGTTGGAAGAGAATGTTGTCAGTAGGGTAGGATGAAACATACGGGTTGGGCTGTGAAGTAGTGGGTGAAGAATCGGTGGGTTTGGTAGCAAAAGGAAATGTGCTTTCCTGAAACCGAACGTGTCGTGCAAGATAGATGCGTTCGGTGGTTGGGTCAAAGCAACGGTATCCGTGATGAGTGGTGTTGTATCCTAGGAAGACACAGGGTGTAGACCGGAAATCCATTTTATGTGGATTATAAGGCCGAAGATAAGGGAAGCATAGGCAACCAAATACTCGAAGGAATGAGAAATCAGGCCTACGTTTGAATAGGTATTCAAAGGGAGAAATCGTGGATTGTGTACGAGAAGGCATTCGATTTATGAGGTACACAGCAGTTTCAAAGGCATAATGCCAGAAACGCTGAGGAACATGTGCCTGAGACATTAGTGTTAAACCGGTCTCAACCACGTGACGATGACGGCGTTCAACAATACCATTCTGCTCACTGGTATGAGGGCAAGAAAGACGGTGGATGATACCAGTGGAGGTGAGAAAGGAGGACATGTTTCTGAACTCTCCTCCCCAATCAGATTGAACGGTTTTAAGTTTAGTTGAAAATTGTCGTTCGGCCATAGTAACAAATTGTTTAAATGTGGCCAAAACATCGGATTTCCGTTTCAAAGGGTACCACCACATAAATCTTGAGAAATGGTCAACACATAATAAAAAGTAATGGTGACCATCGCAAGAAGGCACTGGGGCTACCCAAACATCACAAAAAACTAAATCCAAAACATGAGTACTTTTATAATCAGAGGATGGTAAATGAAGTTTTGTAGATTTGCCAACCAAACACGAAGTACAATTAAAATCAAACGTTTTAGTAGAAACAGGTAAATGAAATTTAGAAAGCATTGTTTTGAACAGTTGAGCATGTGGGTGTCCCAATCGTTGATGCCAAGTGGTTGTGGAAGCACGAGTTGTTGAAAAAGCAAACTTTGGAATGGGCTGTTTTGGTGGAAGTGTGAGAGTGTAAAGTCCATCTTCACTTGGACCCGTGAGGAGGGTATTGTGTGTAGACGTGTCCTTCACAGAAAAAAAAGTTGCATGAAATTCAAAATAAACATTATTATCTTGACAAAATTTTTGAACAGAGAGAAGGTTTTTTTTGAGTGCAGGTACATGAAGAATGTCTTTTAAGTGAAAAGTTTTGTTTGGAGAGGTAAAAGTGTTGGAACCAATATGTAAAATAGGGAGGCCCATACCATTGCCAATGTGGAGACTTTCATCACCAAAGTAAGGCTCAGCGTAGTTTAAAGTGGACGTATCGAATGCTGAATGGCTATTGGCTCCGGTATCTGGAAGCCAATTGGTAGTGGGAGCTTGTGAGCGATAGGCTGCATAATTAGCAGACGGTTGTCTTGACCTGATGGTAGCCGGGTCCCTGTTTGGACATTGAGAAGGAACATGTCCTATCCCGCACCTGTTGCAAGAGCCATAAACCATGTTTTGATTAGATGCCCAACTAAACGGACCTGAGTTACAAGTTCCCTGGTTGTTGCGATTGTTGTTGTTGTAATTTCTTCCACTACGACCACGATTAACACTACCACGGTTAGAATTTGAAGAGCCAGACCTGTTTGTGTAGAAGGCATGAGGTGTAGGGCTGTTAGAGAGGCCCGAAAGAGGCTGCAACTGATACCCTAAACGGGCAACAAGCTGCTGAATGGCCTGGACAGTGTTAGAAGAAGCCGAGTCTGAGTTGGCTGGTATGGTAGCCGTGAAAGCTTGGACAGGGGCAGACTCAGCAGTAGGTTTTTGAATTAAAAACTCGTGATCAGCAAGAAGACCTGGAAGTTCATTAAAGACTGCAGTAAATTGTCGTGCAAATAAGGCCTGTTTGACTCCGTTGTATTCTTCGCGGAGGCCTGCAATAACCAGCATAACGATGTCTTTTTCTGGCATGGGATGACCAATGTTTGCAAGAGCATTTGCATATTCCTGTGCTCTAGAAAGATAAGCTGCTGAGGTCTCATCTCCTTTCATCTGGATTTTTAAGAGCTGCATTCTTAGTGTAAACTCCCTGGAGGAAGTTTGTGGAGCATATGCTCGTTCAAGACCAAGCCAGAGTTCACGCGAGGTGACACCCTGGACATGTTGAAAAGATGATTCAGAAATAGTGGACATGATGAGCATACGAACATGTGCATCGTTTGACAGCCAGTTTGTATAGTTTGGATTAGGTTGAACAGAAGGGGCTGCTCCTGCTGTGGCAGAGGGGACAGTAATGGTCATCGGAGGGCATGAAATGGAGCCGTCTACATAGCCGAACAGGCTGTGTGAGACGAGGAAGGGCTGGATTAGGTTTTTCCAATGTCCATAGTTGGAAGGGGAGAGGGTAAAAGAGAATTTGTGAGAGTTATGTGAGTTTTTTTCTAGGGTAGGAATGGCAGTGATCTGTTGATCAGCCATATGATTGTTGGCACTTGGCAGGCAGAAAGTATATTGTGTTGTGTAAAGGGTGGCGGCAGAAAGGTACAGATGATGCAGTGAGGCTTGATGAGGCTGAAGAAGGCTGAAGAAGGTGGCGGCAGAAAGGTAGAGGGTGCAGAACCCTTGGCTCTGATACCAAGATAAACTTGGTAGAAGTTGTATTGATGTATATGTTGTATATATGTTGTTGTATGTAAAACAATATGTGGTCCTATATATAGGACACTACAAACAAGACATAAAACATAATTAAAGGAAACATAATCCTTAAAGTATGGATCCACTATTGACTAATC
>BJCO01363080.1:0-18417 GCA_018326465.1 Flaveria floridana
TATACACATACACATTCATACATACACGGGTTAAACACCCAAAACCCGAAAATAGTTTCAGATGTGTTCCAGCCCCAAAATCCTTCAAAAACGTGTAAAAGAGGGGTCCTAGAACTCACCTTAGCAGCCTCCTCGGTTAGAGCTTCGTTTTGACTCGTCACACAATGAATTTCGAGCCCGAACCACCCTTTTTCCTCTTCTTTCTTCTCCTTCTTTCTCTCTTCTATTCTTTTTGGCTGATTTCGCAAGTGTGGGGAGAGGGTAAGGGCTTCCCTCTCCTTTAAATACTACAGTCCAATCGCCTGAGCTTCTATGCGGCTGAACCTTCAGCTGCATGAGCTCCATGCGATTGGACGCTCCAATCGTGCGACTATCATGCGTATGGAGCTCCAGTCATGCGACTATCGTGCGATTGGACGCTCCAGTCGCATGACACTCCAAACCGAAATTTCCGGGTGTTACAGATTTTCAATTCTACTTTCACGATCTAGAGTGTTTCAGTCCAGACGATATTGAATACATGGATATTGTCCAACAGATAGCTTTTTTAACCTGTAGAGCAAAGAAGTTCTTTAAAGGAACTGGAAGGCAGTTTCACTAGAACCCAACTAATAGCAAGTTTGGGTTTAATTAGTCGAAAGCCAAATGTTACAATTGTAACCAACTTGGCCATTTTGAAATGGAATGCAAAGCTCTAACATCTAATCCTGGAGCTGCTCAGGCCTCTCAATATCATGCTACCCTAAAGCCTACAACTAAACAAACTGAGCGGTAAACAGTAGTTATTACTCAGGAAGTTAACTGGAGCTTCATGGTGCAAGATGTAACCCCTGCTCAAGCTCTCATGGCCGGAACTGATGATGTTAAGGTATATGAACATCTCTACACTCCCGCATGTATAGCTAAGGTTAAAATGTATCAGGACTACAACATGGAAATCAAATTTGATATTGAATCCTTAAACATACTATAATTTGATTTTAAGAGAGCAGAATCTGACTATAAACTTAAAATTGATGAGTTAGAGAAAACTATTTCCTCTTTAAAGCATGAACACTCAAACTGCAGCACTCAAATAAAAGATCTGGTTTCTAAGTTGACTGAGGCTCAAGCCCAACTAGTAATAGCTGAGGCTAAAGCAGAGAAGCATGCTATTCAAGAGCATAAATTCAACATCATTCTTGTATCATCCTCCCACTCAAAGGTGTGCTATCAAAATAAGAGTGGATTGGGAACCAATGAAACTGCTCCCCGATACTCTTATATGTCTATTAGAAAACCAAGGTGTGGAACTGATGAGCAAGTGGTTCCAACTACTGATCCATTCTCCCTTGAGAAGAAGAATAAAGTAATAATGGAAACCAACACAATGAAGGATAAGGTAGAAAACCTAATCCACACAGCGAGGATGAACCTCTGACCACCAAAGACAGAAAGAACAAAATCAAAGCAGCTAACAAAACTGCTAAGAAAGTGGTTGAGTCCAAGATGAAGATAGACCCTAGACAAAAGGGTGTGTTCATTTCAGCTGAATTCCAAGTGGCTGGAAACTCTAATTTAGGAAAGGAGTGTTGTACCAGTACTCCTGTCCAACTGAAGAATTAGAAGTTAAAGGGAAAGGCTATTGACGAAGACAAGAAGTGTAAAAAACAGTAGCCTTTATGCCCTACCAAAGTTAACATTGAATGCATAATGAGTGGATCGCACAATCATGGACAAAGATTTTTACTACAATCCTACAAGCACACATTATGCGAATAATGTTAAGAAAGAAGGAATCAAGGAAGGTTTCACATTTGGACCCTATCACATGGTTCAAATGATAAAGAAATAAAAGCTTGTTTCCAAAGCCAAGTTGCTTTCGGAAGAAACTCACTCTTCCGAAAGGAAAATAGCATTGAAAGACAAGCCCAAGACCAAGCAAAGGAATAAAAGGAATCCTTTGAAATCTTCTGAGAAGATGACTACTTCGGAAGAAAAGGTAGTGATAACTTCTTTCAAGAAAAGAGAAGCCTCAGAAGATAGTAATGCTGGTCAAGCCTCTTTAGGCTCATCTACACTGATCAACCATAGGATGGAAAAGAAAATCAGACAAGATGCTACAACCCAAACCTCTTCTTCCCAAACCATAGTTGAACACCCATGCATACATTTTGGTTTTAATTAGGCCATTAACATTGGAAGAGCCCAAGACCAATAAGGCATGGGCTTCCAATAGTAACTAATCACTTCACCTTTTGTGCAGGGACATCTACATGACAAAAATGGAAATATTTGGATTGTAGATAGCGGATGCTCCAGGCACATGACAGGGAACAAATCTCTTCTTTAAAAATTTCAATATTTTGATGGAGGTCTTGTTCAATTTGGAGGTGATGCCGGAGGATACATTTCTTGTAGAGGTAATGTATCCAACGGTAAGTTAAAAGTTGACAAAGTCCATTTTATCAAACAAATTGAACATAATCTCATGAATGTTTCTCAATTTTATGATCAAAAGCACCAAATGCTTTTCACAGAACATGAGTGCATTATCCTTAAACCTGGGATATCAATTCCTCAGGAGTTGGTGCTTCTCAGATCTCCCAGGAAAGGGGATATGTATAAGCTGGATATGAACAATGCTTCCCTACTGGGAGAAGTTTTATGCTTTCTTTCCAAAGAAAATGGTGATTAATCTACTCTTTGGCATAAAAGAATGTGTCATATTAATTTTAGAACCATGGATAAACTGGTGAAAAATAACTTGGTACATGGAGCGCCTAAGAAGGAGTTTTTCTATAAGGATAACTGTATTTGTCTTAATGGAAAACAACATAAGGCAACCCACAAATCCTAAGAAGTTAATTTCATCAACAGTCCATTACACTTATTGCACATGGATCTTTTCAGTCTCACAAGTATAATAAGCATTAGAAGGAAATCATATTGCCTTGTGATAGTTGATGATTTTACAAGATTCACATGGTTATTTTTTCTAAGAACTAAAGATAAAACTGCTTAAACATTAAAATCTTTTATCCTTAAAATAGAAAATCAAATTGATCACAAGGTAAACACAATCAGAAGTGAATAACGGACTGAGTTTAAGAATCAAATTCTTGATTCATTCTGTAACTCAAAAGGGATTACCAGACAATATAGTGCCCCTAGAACTCCATAATAGAATGATGTTGCTGAGAGGACGAACATGACACCTATTGAGGCTGCAAGAACTATGTTAGTTGATTCTAAGCTGCCTTTAACTTTTTTGGTAGAGGCAGTCAGCATTGCATGCTATGCGCAGAACATAGTTCTTGTTGTTAAGCCCCATAGAAAAACCATATTATGCTATCTTTGTTGGATACTCTTCATTGGATATGGAACAAGAGGCCACCGTTCATTGGCTTTCTAAGGTCCTTTAGTAGCAGGTGTACCATACTTAACACAAAAGATAATTTGGCAAAATTTGCTGAAAAGTCGGATGATGCTATCTTTGTTGGATACTCTTCAAGCTTTAAAGCTTATAGAGTATACAACATTAAGAATCAACAATTTGAGGAATCATCCAATATTGTTGTAAATGAGCACACTCCTTGTGTTAAGGGGAATGGTCCTGACCATATCTTTAACTTAGATTTATTTCCCAACTATTCTAAATCATATTGTGAGAATGTTTCAGCTGGAACACGAACTCAAAATGAATTCTCTGATGATCAATTGTTTGAGTTGCCCATACCTATTCCAATTTCTCCAAGAAGACATGAAGAACAAGCTCATAATACTACAAGACCTGAAAGCTTGAATATCACATGAAATAGTGGAACTTCAATAAGTTGTCAGTCAACGGAGCCTCAAAATTCATCGCTGATAACTCAAACTCTCAACGCCAAGCTGATGAAGACAGCAATTTGGAGGAACAGGAAACTGATAATATTGCTTCTCAGCAAAACAACATTTATGATGTCGCTCATTCATTTAATCAGTCCTCATTGAATGAGTATGACACATCAGCTGGAATTAATGTTCATAATCCTGAGCAGAATCTTTTAATCTTGGATCTATCTATGCAATTAGATGTGACTCCAAGACTCAGGATTCATAACACTCGTCTAGCTGAAAACATCATTAGGGATGTCTCAGAAGGTGTGAGAACTAAAAGACAAACTTATAATGGAAATGTCTGTTTGTACTCATGCTTTCTATCCTATATGGAACCCAAGAAGGTGGAGGAAGCTCTCAAGGACAATAGTTGGGTTGAAGCAATATAAGAGGAGTTGCTTCAATTCAAGAGACAAAAGGTGTGGAACCTATTTCACTACCACCTGGTCAACTACCTATTAGTACCAAGTGGGTATTCAGGAATAAAAAGGATGATAGAGGTTTGATCATCAAGAACAAAGCCAGACTTGTAGTTCAAGGATACATGCAAGAAGAAGGGATAGATTACACTGATGTTTTTGCACCTGTTGCAAGACTTGAAGCTATGAGAATCTTTCTTGCTTTTATAGCATCCAAGAACTTCACAGTCCATCAACTTGATGTGAAATGTGCATTTCTGTATGGGAATATTGATAGAGAAGTCTATATGTGTCAGCCACCTGGATTTAAAGACCCACAGCACCCCAACTATGTATGCAAATTGGATAAAGCTCTTTATGGCTTACACCAAGCACCTAGGTTGTGGTATGAGACATTGTGTCAATTTCTTTTGAAGAATGGATACACTAGAGGCACCATAGACAAGACATTTTACATAAGGATGACTGGGAAGGATATGTTGCTTGTACAAGTCTATGTTGATGACATTATATTTGGTTCATCCAATGACCAAATGTGCAAAGACTTTGAAAGCATCATGAGGAAGAAATTTGAAATGAGTTCCATGGAAAAGATGGATTTCTTCCTAGGAATTCAGGTGAAACAGATGGAAGAAAGGTTCTTTATCAGTCAATCTAAGTACGTCAAGGATATATTAGAAAGATTCAAGATGAAAGATTGTAATCCAGCCAAGACACCTATACAAATAAATCACAATCTTTGTCCTCATTTAAAGGGGAGAACACTGATCAGCATCAGTACAGAGCAATTAATAGATCTCTAATGTATCTCACTGCAAGCAGACCTGATATCATGTTTGCAACTTGCATCTGTGCTATATATCAGACTGCTCCTAAGGCGTCTCACCTAATTGCTGTCAAACGAATTCTTAGATATCTTAAATGAGCTCCCAAACTGGGCCTTTGGTATCCTAAGAACAAGGATTTCAATCTTTATAGTAGGAACACTGACAATTATTATGGTGGCTGCAACATTAACAAGAAATCCACATTAGGAGGATGTCAATTTCTTGGTGGAAGGATCATCTATTGGCAATACAAGAAGCAATCATGTGTCTCCACATCAACTGCTGAAGCTGAATACATTGCTGCTGCTAGCTGCTGTGCTTAATTACTATGGATTCAGAATCAGATGTTAGACTATGGTTGCAACTTCACGGAGACTCCTATCTATATAGACAACAAGAGTGCTATTTCTATCATTCAAAATCCAGTAAAGCATTCCAAGACAATGCATATTGATATCAGGTATCATTTCATTTGAGATATAAATGAGAAAATCTTAATCAAACTAGTCAAAGTTGATTCAAATGAACAATATGCTGATTTGTTCACCAAAGCCTTTTATGAACAAATATTTAAGTATTTAATTACGGCTATCGGGATGATCAACATTGATTAGTAAATCTCTTTTGAAATTCTTTTGAAATTATGTTATGTCTAAGTTGTTTATTTATAATTTAACCTTGTTACAAAAGGTTTTCTCCAAATTTTCTAAGTATAAATTCTTCCAAAGAGAAATTTACCGTCGGAAGAAAACTTCGCTTTTCTTCTGAAGGCAAATTTCTCTATACAACTATTCTCTTCCGAAGAGTTTTGTCCTTGGAAGATCACTTGAACATAGATCAAGTTTCCTTCTGAACTTCACTAACTTCTTCTCTTAGAAGAACACTTTATCCTTGGAAGCAAATTTGTCTTCAAGACATAATTTGCTTCGGAAGATAAAATGGCTTTGGAAGACAATCTAGAAAGAGAAACTCTAATGCTTTCTCGAAAGCAATTTTACTCTCAGAAGAAAACTTTACTGTGTAATTGTAAGACCCCGTTCCCGAACACCTCACAGTTAGTCATTCATAGCACTAAACATACATACTAATATACTTTTCATAAAACATTGCAGCAGAATTACATTTAACAAAAGCCCATTCATTTCATTAATAAATTATTGTTGCTATGAAATACAACATTGTTTAGTTACAAAAGAAAACATCCGTTAATTGCATTACAAAACAACAATAATAACTTGTATGAATGAATGCCAGTCTTGCCCTGTCAAATGGCCTCCCCGTGTGTCATCCTCAGCAAATTACCTGCCAACTGAAAATGCATAAAAGTCAATGTTGCTGAGTGAGTTCTAGTTTTATAAGTATTAAACTACCTTGTGTGTTTTACATATGAAATATACATTTCTATAAAATACTTTACCTTCGTATACAACACACATCATACATACATTCAAACAATATTCATTGTTTATTTCTTTCTTTCATACTTTAATTACTATTTTTTATCATCGTATGTATGTATATATATATTTCCTTTCCATTCTTTTCATTAACATTTACTTTCGTATACATACTTTCATTTCCTGCATTTCACTATCTTTACTTTCATTCTCATTCTTTCTTTCCATTCTTTCATCATTCTTTACTTTCTATTCATACTTTTCACCGTTCTTTACTTTCTATCATACTTTACATCGTTCTTTACTTTCATACGGATCGATGTACAATACCCCGAATATTGTGCACGAAGCTGATGTTGGGCCTGTGGTCTACAATTAGACCACGAACATTGTGCACAAAGCTGACCCAGTCATTTGGGGTATGTCATCTCTCCCTTTCATCCAGACCAATGTGTAATACCCTGAACATTGTGCACAAAGCTGATGTTAGGCCTATGGTCTACAATTAGACCATGAACATTGTGCACGAAGTTGACCCAGTCACCTAGGGCATGCCACAAGGGTCCCGTCAATCTCAATGATTGACCCTGTATGCATCCTTTGGGTTATTAAAACCACATACAGTTAAACTAATGATAACATGGTCGTGCACCTCCTTTCTATTTGCTTGCAAGCCATTCTTTCTTTCATTACGTTTCACTTTTCATCTTTGTTATCTTTCACGTCCTTACGTTATACTTTACATTCATTCATACATTCATAATACTTAACGTATATTATATTATCATATAAACACGTTTTGAAAACCAATAAAAGATAACACCTCATACAAATATGCATATCATACATTCATCATATCATCATACATGTTCTATGTATAGACCATCACATACTCATACTTAAAATAGGCCAAAACAGTCCATAGGTCAAACTAGGGTCAAACCCTAACATTCTGTTTTTTCCAAAATTCCAGAAAATTTTTTAAGTGTTTGGGCGCATGGGCACTATTTGGGCGCATGAGGATTGTTTTGGTGTTTCTCCACTATGCAGGCGCATGAGCCTATACTTAACTGTTTCAACACTTAGGCGCATGAGCCCATTGGGCGCATGAGCCCATTGGGCGCATGGGCACTATTTAGGTGCATCACCCTGCACTTAGGCGTTTCTTTAAAAACATATGCGCATGAACTACTATTCAGGCACATCAACTAACACTTAGATTCTAAGGCATTTTCTAGGCACATGGACTACTGTTTGGGCGCATCAACATTCATTTAGACTTTTAAGCCTATTTTTCAAGCGCATGAGCCCTATTTAGGCGCACGACCATACTTAAAATCTTTCTAAGGCAAAAACTTAGGCGCATGGGCCCTGTTTGGGTGCATGAACACCAACATATATGTTTCTAATATATTTTTCAGTCCCAAACATAATCTTAGCATGTTCTAAGCCTTACACTACCATTTAAGCCTTAACTTAGTGTACAAAACCACAACACATTAACGTACATGCATTAAAACATACGGTTATACATACAATTTTCATAAAAACCATTTACATGCATTTTCAGGCTCGAAATACTTTTAAAACATGTAAAAAATGGGGTCTAGAAACTCACCTTGGCTGCTTTCAAGTTCAAACTCTTCAACTTGAGCTTTTCAAAATCTTCTAACACCTATACATGTCCAAGGACACATAACTGAATGCATTTAAACACGTAAGAACATGTATAACTCGGTTACATAGTCAATGATCCCTAATACCGGACCCAATTACGCTAAAACTTACTTACCTTCGAAGATTTCAGCTTCTTCTTCTTGAACAACCGAGAGAAACTTTAGTTTCTTCTTTCTCTTCTTCTTTTTATCGAAAAGCAGATGGGATAGGGTGATATGAGTGGCCATATCTCAAATATTATTATAATATTTGACTTTTGTACCTTTTACACCTTACCCCCTTCCTCTTTGTTCCCTTTCTTTTATTTCTAGATACTTTTATTTCCCTTTCTTCTTATTTCTTTTCTTTTATCCTAAACAAATTTTTCTGGGTGTTATAGTAATGGACATCTTTGGGCCCCACTCTATAAAGTAAGATGTTATGGAAGATTGTCAGAATATTTTTAATGACTTTTCCTTACCACCCCTGTCAAATCAAGCCGCATAGTGTTCCTTCACCTTATCGGTTTGTACATTCACCCCACATATAAAAATATTCTGACATTCTTTTTTACTTTCTTTACCACTATAAAAAGCCCTAAATACCCATTTCCATTATCTCCTTCAAAATTTTAATTTCCTCCTTCAAACAGTACCTTAGAACAATGGCTCTAAACCCTCAACATAACCAAGTAGCCATCCTTGACTCCTCTAAAGATGTCAATTTCGCACCAATCATCCAATTCCTGACCCAATCTGCATATCTTCCCGCTCTAACAATTAACCCCACTATTTATTCGAACTATATGGCTGACTTCGGGGCCAATGGTCAAAATGACATACTCAATAATGAAAGGGTTATTCGGTCTAGAGTCTGTGGATAAGAAATCATAGTGAGTGAAACCACCATAAGAGAACATCTGGAACTTTAAGACGCAGGAGCCCCCACTGAATTTCCCAAATCTGATTTAGAAGACACATACACCTAAATAGGGTAAGGAGGAGATGTAAGCAAGTATACACTTTGCAAATTCAACTTCTCTTACAACTGGAAGTACTTGCTCCACATTATTCTATGTTGCTTGTCAAATAAATCTAGAGGATAGGATCAAATTCCCTATGACTTGGCCTGCCTCGTTCATGGGTTGGTAAAAGGCCTGAGGTTCAACTACTCTTGATTTGTGCTGAAAAATTACGAGGAAATCTCATCAGAAATACATTTTACATGTATCCCTGATTTATTCAACACATAATCAATTGCGTGAGCTACGTCAGGACAAACTAGAATATGTAGATATTCTAGTAGTTCCTCATATAAGACTGAGTATCTTCAAAATGCTAAAGAAGGTATCCACCAATTTCACTGGAAGGTTCACTCAACTACTTCCAGGTATGCTTGAGCTTATGGCTCCTAGTGACATTCCTACAAGCCTAGCAGGTGATGAACCCACACCAGACACTACCACTTCACAGCCAATAACCTCCCTCCACCTTATCAAAATCACTTACCAAATATGCCTAAATGAACCCTTGTTCAATCTACTTTGATTGAAAAGTCCCCCCGGTTCAAACCAAAAAAGCTAGAGTGGAACACAGGGCTCCCACTCAGCCAAAGGTCCAACCATCCTCCACTATTGACCTCAATATCAGTGTTGAGTCTCCTTAGTCTTAACCTGATGAGCCCATTATCCAAACCTTAACCCTCAAAAAGAGTCCCAACACTCTCCTTAGCAGCCACAAAGGGACATCCATATTAGTGGCACAATGCCAATAAATGTTGACTAAGGTCCCGGGTCATTAGGTGTAACTGATATATCCTTCACTGACCTTCTAACCTAATCTGATGAGGAATTCACATTCCCTCAGTATCGTGATGTTGATCCACCACACCACTTTCAAGATCAACTGAGCCTTAGGGAACCTCTGACTTCTAGCCTACATCAGTTAAGCCAAACTTAACTGTGAACTTTAGCAGGTAAAATCCTTTAGCAGGTAACATTGCACAAGGTAAGTCTCTGTTAATGGGTGAAAAATGAAATATATGCACAAGGTAAGTCTCATGATAAAATCCTTTAGCAGGTAACATTGCACATGGTAAGTCTCTGTTAATGGGTGAAAAAGAAACATATATAAAACCCTGTTTGGCTTGGAAGACTTTGAACTTTAGCTTTCATATGTGAACTTTAACATTTTGGGCCTATTTTTAATTAGTGTTATCCTTCTTTATACTTCTTTTTCACTTTATCATAACATTATTTTTTATTTATCGCTTTATCTTTCTTTCTTCAGCTATTACTACCTTAACACTTTAACATTATGGTTCCTTACTTTCATACAATCACTGACTATATCACATTCAAGTGAATAATTATAACCTTATTCATGTGCAGATGAACAAATTTAAAGCTTATGGATTCTAAGGATGAATCGAGAGCCTAACATATCGAGTGCTATAAATATGCCTAGTGCTATAAACATACCAAGTACTATAAGATACTAGTTACTATCACATACCTAGTACTATAAAAAAGCCAAATACTTCTCTATAGGTTGAGTCCTGTCCTACATACTGATAGCTATAGTTGGGCCAGTACCCTTCTATAGATAGAGAACTATGCAAGATGAATACCTTCAACGAACCACGTACCATAACTAGCCGATTAATAACCTATGGTTCGAGAACTTTAGCAGGCTAAAATTGATCTATGGATAGGAAAATTAAGTAGATCAATTACTGTGGTTGAATACTATGGTTGAGAGCTCTATTTTACCGAATACTCGTATTTGGTTAATTACTTTCTTATATAGTTTTTAGGGTGTTGGCATACTAATGTTGTGTTACCAAAAAAATCCATAAAATGTCAAATTTACTATCAAAACAATGAAAACTTTATGTAAAATATCATCATAGTATGCATACTAGCCCTAAAACACATAAACATATAAAAATAGGAATTTAGAACTTACTTTTTTATGATGCTTTGAAGAAATCCTAACGAATAGGAGAATGTAAAGATCTACAATAATGCATGTATGAAAAAAAGGCTTACTTTATCATTAAAACCAGTCTAAAATCACATCAGCAACAAAGATCTAACCTAGACCTATCAAACTTATACAAGAAATTCCTTACCTTGAACTTGTTTCTATCGATGTAAGTGGAAGAAACTGGTGAGTTCTTGAAACATAGGAGAACGCTCTAAGGAATGTTGGTTGAGGAAAAACTTATGTTTCAAATGGAACTTGTCCTACACTAGCTAAAGTCAACCATGAAATGTCTATCCAGGAACCAGTCATACACACTAGGAGTTATAAGAAAATGTAATAGCTTGGGATAGAGAATGAGAAAACAATTAATGCTAAAGTTGGGGAGAAGCTTAAAACCAAAGCCATAGCTTACACAATCTTCTAAAAGGAAGGCAAGGAGCATGTCGAGGTGATGTTAGGTACATATGTAACCAACGATATACATGTTTCGATCATTATTATTCTTATGCAAGTAGGAGTTTTATATCTACTACTTTCAACCCGCTAGTATATTAGAATACTAAAAGATCAGATGATGCTTTTCAGGCAAAACTACTACTTGTAAATCAATTAAAGTATTCAAAACCATAGGAGACTGCTAAGTAGAATAGGAAGGCCATAGATTCTCTATTAGGCTGTTTCTTACAACCTTTTAAGGATTTGATGTTTCTTTAGGAATGGATTGGCTAGCCATTCATGAAACTATCATTATACGAAAATGAAATATGATTCATCACAAATCACATGATAACTAGTTATGGTTTATAGTGACAAAGTAAGTACGATACTATTAGCCATCTTAAGGATCAAGGTATGAAAACTTATGATGCAATGGTGTGGATCTTACTTGGCATAAATCATTGATGATGAGGTAGAAAAAATAAATTAAGGATGTGTATGTGGTTGAAAATGAAGTGAATGAACGATCACGCTCAGACTAGATGTCTAAACATACCACTTCTAATCTCGATCTAGACCATCAATAATTAAGTGTTTATATGAGAAATTTGATCCATGCCTTATGTTCAACAATATATCTGTCATAAAAAAGGATGGTTGATACGTGACTATAATGAATAACTAAGTAATGGTACTTAAACTAATCAAGAATATTTGACTACTTGGTAAGCATCATACCTTGAAAGGCGTAGTGAGATGTAGCTAAAGGTCTATATTGTCTGTGCTACCAAATGGTTGAAACTTATGAAAGTGGAAGTCTATTGGACTTATATTCCTAATTAGTGACATTTAACAACATTAGTAACAAGTTAAGATTTAAAAGGTTATACCTTGATTAATGATTATGATCAATGAATGTTTTAAAGGTTAAAAAAGTTCATTACACGAAAAGGTAATGAGTCAAAAAATCATGTTTATAATAATTATTAAAGACAAATAAATGTTTAGATGAGATAATCATTTATATTTGTCACTATTTTTAATTTGATAAATAATGTATGTGATGATAATATGTTTGAAATATATTATTAATTGAAAATTTATATCAATTAATATTTTAATATAACAACACAATTTTTTTATTAAAGTAAATCTAGTGTTCAATTTATTATACGCATGCAAAGATGTTAAAGTTATGTGTAGGGGGATTTTCCTATTGAAACCCTAAAAAACTCTTCTATTTGAGAAAAGTAGTTTGCCCATCTGTGACAATCCTAAAACTAAGATTAGGTAAATTAAAGTCTCAAGAATTATTATAGTTGATAGTATATTTATATATCTTATTAGAGATTGCTAAGATGATTTTATTTGACTAATTTTATTAGAACCTTGAATATATATTTGAACATGCATTCGTGCAAAAGTATTTACGTGTGCATGTATATAAACTTGTGTGAACTTTGTGACTATTGAACTATATGTGCAAGTTACCAAATCATAAGATAATGTGATTAGTTATTTGATTGGTATATGCTTTCATCTAATAAGTAATGAACTAAGATCAAAAAGTTAACCAAACATTAACCAACCAAGTTGGCTACTAGAAAGTTCATACCAAAAACTAAATCCAAATTAATCCTAATAATTCAAACACTAAACTAACACACAAACTAAACAAAAATTCTCGGATAATTAAGGATTGATGAACCTAAACTAATCTTGATTAGTTGACAATTAGACTAATTAAACCACTAATCCTTAACTTAATGACTAAGAATGTCATTAGCACCTAAAGTTGACACCTAGCATTACATGAACACTCATCTTTTCTTACATTTGACACCTAATCCCTTAATTTGATATCACATAAACCTAAGCCTAGAGGTAATGATGAAGATCATTATGGTCATCCTAGTTCTCTAACATCCCTCGGCCGATGGACATCATCCATGCCGCCACCGTCATCGACCAAAAACCACCACAACCGTCACCATCCCTAGGCTCTCTCTCTCTCGGTTTTCATATAACACCAACCACCACTTACCACCTCTTTCTTTTCTCCTTCTCGATTCAACACCACTGAAAACGCCATCAACATCACCATCACACTACTTATAAACTATCATCCATCAATATCTTATGGTACCATCTAAGTTCAAGAACATCTACCTCCTTTGAGCTTTAAAAGACTTGGAAGACCTTCTTATCTACTCTTTACACTCTCTTTCTTCTATTCCAAACAAGGTTTAATTCTCAAAATCTATGACTAACAAGCTTAAAAAGTTATATATGTATTTAACATACATATATAATCAACCCTTTATGTTATAAATCACTAAAGTTAACTACCAACCACATGAACACTTGATTTTCAAACAAGGATCAGTAAAAAAGGATCTAAAAATAGAAAGTTTGAGAATTTTTATACAACAAAAGATTCAAATAAAAACAAAGGATTTAAAGGGTTGAAATATATATATTATTTCATGGCTTACTAAATAAGTTAGAGTAAATATTTAAATGACTGTAATTTTAAGAATAAAATTTATAATTTTGTTAAAAAATATTAGAAGTAATAAACTAGAAATTATGGAATAATTATATGGGATATATTAATTTATATGATTAAATTAAGAAAATAAAAGAAAAATACCAAACAGGAGATCTGGACTTAATAAAAATCTAGAAAATTTATATGATGACTATAATATTATATTTGAATTACAAAATAAATTTCGTGTATTAATTCACTTGTATAATAAAGTTACATATTTTAGAATAGTTAGTGAGAAGAATATAGAAAATAATAGCAAAACAGCAGGTAAACTCATGAAACATTGACATAAAATAGGATATACTGACTGAACATTTTAAATAAATTTTAGGATTTAGAGATGTATAGCTATTTACCATTTATTGTGAAATTTATAAGAATTATAGGAAATTATCTGTGAAGAGATATTAACTGAAATTTTTATGGGTTAATCTAGATATTAATATACCACTGTTTATAAAATTTAGTAATTTTTGGACAATGATAGCTACTGTTTTAGAAATTTTAGTCTAATTAATGATATAAGTGCTGAAAAATTTAAAGAAATAAGTTCCTATTCTAACAAATAATTATTTTATAGAAAATCTTCGATATATTGCTGGAATTAAGGTTAGTAACATAACCACTTTTTGATTTATAATTTTTTTGGAGAAAAAGCATACTGTTGTTATTGAAATTAATGCTAAATTTTGATAAGTTACTGTCATATTGACACAACCATTAATTCGGATGAGGAACCGTCAAATAATATAGGTAGCGCTACTTAGAAATATGTCATCCTTCATCTGCCGGATGAGGGTTGTGATGTTATATTATTTGATTTTACGATTTGTATTTGATAGTTTTGAATTATTTGGCATTTAAGTAGGTTTCATCAATTTAAAGAAGTTGTGTTATTGAATAAACCTATGTTCTTCCTAACTTTATGTTGACTGTTTGAGTATGCTTTTTCAGATTGACATCTTGTTCTATAACTTAGTTTATACGTTCAACCTGTATAATGGATGGTATGAGTATATAGGAAAGTTGTATGTTTGGATCACTTTGGATTTGATGGATCTCAGCCTTCATGTGGACGTTCACGTCCATACTAGCTGGGAGATTATATAAAATGACTATGACAAATCTTTTGATTTAGGGTTACTAAAAAATATGTAAAAGTCTAATAGTTGGAAAAACTTTGTATGAATATTGTAATCCTAATGATATAATTAATGGAAGTTTATGTTTAGTTAATTGTTGAGATTGTATGTTAGTGTAATCAATGTGTTTTGAACTGAAAAATCACACCCAGGTATTTCACGCTTCCATTGGGATATGACACCATCCCCTTTACTTACACTACAATGTTTCCAAAATAAGAAGACAGAGAGAAAGAATGGTGCTCAACTAGTTTTAGGGAAAGAGAAGGTAGAGAGAGAAGGCTTGAAATAAAAAGGTAAGTCTTTATATAATATAACATGATAATGAGCTTACATATATGACTGGAAACATGTTTATATGATATTTTAAGTCTATTGTATTAACAAAGGTTGCACCTTGATGTCTTACCTAGATCTCAATGTCAATAGAGACCATTGTAAAGCTTGTTCATCATTTTATCTCGACATAACTAAAAAGTGTCTCCGTAATTGATGTAGAGTCCTCACATCCTACTATACCAAAACACATTGCTATGATATGAAATGTCAATCAATAGTCAATGAACCATAAGGACATTATTACAATACAAAATATTGTGTATGTGCAGTGAATTATAGGGTATTACAACGATATGGAATGTTAGCTTATGACAGTGAACCATAGGGGTATGAATACAATATGGAATGTCGGCATGTGTAGTGAAACATAGGTGTGTTGTTATGATATGAAATGTCGGTAGAAAATCATAGGAGCATTATAAAGATATGATACGTCGAAATATGGGCCGGGAACCATAAAGGTATAGTTAGGATACATATGTGTTAGCATGTGTTATTAGAATTTATAAGAATCCTTGCTTGAATATGTTATGTTATCTTTATGATACGATTTGATGTGATTAGGATGTGACAAGAATAATGCAACTAATGTTGCTATTGTGTAACATATAATTTACCAAGTTATGTTTAACTGAAAAGTAAAATTTATTTAGCAATGTTGACTTTTTAGTATCATGTTAAGTTCTTCAAGAAAGGCTAACGCTAGGTGATTTGGATGGCATAAGATGATGACTACCCAAATACGAGAAGACCAATATCTTGTGTGTAGTTAATTATTATGTTTTTAGGACTATGTTATGGTTATGTAATACAAATATTTTTCTTTATGAATACTCTTATACAAAGCTGAATGTTTTTCGCTGCTATATTAATAAAAATTTTAGTTTGAGAATTATGATTATGATGCATGAAAGCAACTGCAAGGCCTCTTGGAACAAAGATCTTACATTTAGTTATACTGTTTATAACTAAATAAATACAATTATAATTAAACAATTATAATAATTAACTAAAGTTTTAGTTACTTATATAATGTTTATAAAGCTATTGAAACAAATAGTACGCATGTGCCTTTTTGCGATTTGGCCACGTGAGTTTCCTCTTTTTGCAATCTGCCCCCTCAACCTGTGTTTACAAATAGAGATATGGCATTTCACGTTTGACTTTTAGAGACCGATAGGGCTTATTTGGTGGAGCTGAGTGGTGGTCGATGTTTCCATATCCTGTGCTCCATGTTGCCTCTACTTTTGGAGGCTGACGTGGTGGTTATTTTGGCAACACCCTCCCGTTGGTGTTTCTGCCAGCGTCTATAGGGGTTCTTTTAAGTATGGTAGTAGCATCTTTTCAAAAATCGGCCCTTTAGGGGTTACAGGCCCCCGCAACCAGAACTTTCTTTGCTTGGGTTGCCTATGCGGTAATGACGCAAAATAATCTTCTTTTATGTTTTTTGGTTAATAGCCTGAGATCTCTTCGATGATGCGCTTCATAACAACTATTTTCCTTATGGTTTCATCTTTCACTTAGTAATGATGTGGAGGCCACATTTGAGAGTATTTGGATCTACATCTGTAACACCTGCCTCCCGGGATATCCCAGGGAGTGTTACGCATCAGAAATACAGAACACATAGTAATAATGGAGTTCACAGCTGAAGTCTAACTTTGATTATACATCAAAACATACATTATATTTGTCATGCTAGATAATACCATTATATCAGTTTAACTATATTAGAGATCCGAATCTCTAGTAGCACTCTAGACATCTATTTCCTCGTAAACTAGCCCATAATCTCTAATTTTTGCAATCTCTTATCACCTAGGATGTGTTTCCATAAAATAAAGATATTTGGGACTCAGCATAAAGCTCGTGAGTTCATGAACGTAGTATTCTTCAAGATTCAAAACATATTAGTATTGACTATTGCATCAAGCAGATACAACCATGGCAAAAAGATAGGAACAGAGTAAGTACAGTCTAAATTCACATAAGCAGGCTATGTATAGAAACTCCACTGGCTAAAGCGGAATCATACAAGCAGCCCTCAAGCATCCTATCAAGCATTGCCATATATCATAAATGTCATTGATAGTAAACTCTTTAATTATTACCCATTATCAGAACATCACTTTAGGTTATAGAAAATAGTTCAGAGGAACTCACTTTTTTACCAGTTGCCGAACGAGAACTTGCACACCCATATAACTAAAAAACTTAACATTTTTTTATGTCAAAAACCATTGGTGCCACGATTTGATAAGCTAAAATGTAATTTATCAGAGTGTAGAATTATAATATTTCACAACCATCATTGATATTGGTTGGAATGCCAATTGTCATCCACATGTCAACACACGATATCTAATAGCAGGAAATAAGACTAAATCACAAATTTTGTTTTTATATTTGGTGAAAATTATGAAACGGGTCCTTTATAAAACTTGATTTTCATGCCATGTCTTTTTTTCAAAAAGTTCTTCTAACATTAGTCTTTTTGAGTAACTGAAGTTAAATATTTATGTTAAGTCAATGGTGTTATTGTCTTGTTATGTATAGAAGACAATTATCATAAATGTTTAAGGATATTATTGTTCTTTTATTTTTTATTTTTCTCTTTCTTTTATTCTTTTCATTATTTATATTGTTATTCTAGTAGGGTTTTTGTAAGGCCCCGTTCCCGCGACGCTTACATTTGGATCCTCATCGCTCTTAAAACATATAATTTCGTTTATCTTTCGTAAACATTTCAGCGGAAGCATTCAAAAGAGACATCTCATTTCATCATAAAAGCTTTTGC
>BJCO01363081.1:0-18203 GCA_018326465.1 Flaveria floridana
ATATATATATATATATATATATATATATATATATATATATATGTATGTATGTATATATATATATCAAGTTGATGATGATAACCTGAATGCACGGGGTGTCACATCCTTGATAACATGTTAAGAATAATAACTCCTTAGTTACATGTTCTACCATCATTTATCATGTTAAAGCCAGTCATAAAATTTTAAGCAAGTTATGTCTATTGTTATAATCTCTTTAATAAAATTACATTTGTGATATTCTTGCAATAAAAAGAACTAGGCATCATCTATATTAATGTATTTTGTATCTAACAAAAATATTTAATTTTCAATTGTCGTAGAATGCGTTCATGATGATAAACATAACGCAATATTATAAACAAGCATATAATTTGTTTAAATCACATAAACTAGAATCTAATCAAGTGACATATTTTGCTTTTTGGTTATATAATATTATAATCAACAATAATAAATAGGGTAGGTTTATTGTAAAAAATAAGGAAAAACTAAAAGGGTTAGAAGAATTATTATCCATTAGATCTTTAGATTCAAGGGCTGAAAAAATCTGATGGCATAATGGTACATGATGAAAACTTTAAATGAAAGACCAATGATATTTTAGTCTTAATCGAATTTTAAGTTTCATGTTTTTATACGCTCATAACTTTTACATACAACATTATTTTTTAAAAAAATACACCAAAAAACAAGTGTTTTTATTTTTAAAACGCCTATAATTTTCATGCATAAGAAGGAAGTTTTTTTCACAAAATTACATGTCATTGTGTAATATTACTCAGTTCATTGTGTAACATTTCTCAGTTCATTATGTAATATTTTATAGTTAATTATATAATATCAGGTCATTATATAATATTAATCAGATAATTGTGGCTAATATTAACCATATTGTAAGGCATTATGTTTTTATAAATAATATTTCAAATAACACAACGCTAAAAATATATTTTTTAATGTTTTCAGTTCATTGTGTAATGCTAATCATGTCATTGTGTAAATCTGATGAGGTCATTGTGTAATCCTTATCAAACATCTCATTATGTCTATTACTAATAATCGACTCTAATGCTAGTTATTGTGTTACCAATTGTGTCAAATGTTAACAAATGTGTTTTTTTAAATGGTGATTTTCAAATAACACAATGCTGAGAATATAATTTTTTACGTTTTTTCTGGTTTATTGTGTAATCCTGATTAGGTCATTGTGTAATCTTGATCAGGTTATTGTGTAATCCTCATCAATCAGCTCATTGTATCTATTGCTAATTATCGAGTCTAGTGTTGGTAATTATATTACACATTATGTCTAATGCTGACTATTATGTTATGTATTGTATTTTTTAAAATTATGATTCTCAAATAACATATTGCTCAAAATATAATTTTTTTTATGTTTTTCAGTTCATTATGTAATACTAATCATGTTATTTTGTAAGCCTCATCAAAGCTGCTTATTGTGTCTATTGCTAATTATCGAGTCTAGTGCTAGTTATTGTGTTACACATTGTGTCTAATGTTGATCATTGTGTTATGTATTATGTTTTATAAAATGATGATTTTTAATAAAATCATAATAATAAATGTAAACTTTTTATGATTCAAGTTCATTATGTATTTATCATCAGATAATTGTATAATCTTCATCAATTCGAAACTACACAATGATCTAACAAAATCACAAAATGAGTTAAATAAACTTTGTTTTTATATCAACACTATACGAGTTTTAAAGATTAAATAATGCTCATTTTTATGGTGTAATTTTTTTAAAAATAATATCGTATGTAAAAGTTATAAATGTTTAGAAAAATGTGCAACTTAAGAAGGGGGACCATTATCAATTTTGCTCAAACTTAATTTTGATTAAAAGTACACATGTCAACATCTTAATCCTTCTTACACTTTTTAATTTTAGAAGACTTTCTATTTGAACTTTTTACTAATAAATATAGTTTAGTGAGTGATTATTCAAAGATAACTTTTAGTTTGCCTTGATCCTTTAAAAGATATGCCATATTAGTTACATGTATAAATAATGTAAATCTCAAATCAAGATGACAACATAAATTTAAATTTTAATAATGGAATAAAATTTATGAACTCATAATATGACAATTAATCATGATTTGTATTTATTTTATATAATCTTAATTTCAAAATATTTACAATCAGCCTATAAGATCAACATTTTAAAACAAACATATATAATCATACAATACACGTCTAACTAAATACTATATCAACATAGATATCATGATATTAATTTCAGTTTAACATACACAAATCAATCTTTAGTAATTTTCTTATATATTTAGTAATTGAACTAATGTCATGACGATATCATATAATAACTTGTTGCAATAATATTGATATTCCTCTATTAATGTCATAAAATAGAGGTAATGAATAATTATTTTCTTTCAAACAAATCAATTACAAATTAGATAATAGATGTGAAATATATGTAATTGTTATTCTAACTTTTAATTAATATAATAATAATATTTATCACAATTGAAACTACCATGCATTATATGGTATTGAATTATCATGAATCATTAAAAATTATTAGTTATTAATAAATTAAAATTGAAACTACCATAATTTTATTTTCATTTTCTAAGTTACTTTTTATAACAAAAAATTTAGTAGAAAAATGAAACTTTTAATACTATGGTATCTAAAGCATAATTAATATCATAATTCATTTTTTTTTCAAAAAAAAACATACATTAATCCATTGTTGTTTTCTTTATTTGGATTGAAAAACCTTATTTGTAATTTTAATTTCTTTGATAGTAAAAGGTGGCAATTTTAACAAATATAAAATTTTTTTCTTCAGAAACGTATTATTAATAATTTATTAAAACTATATATATAATTTTCAACGTAATTGAAAAAGTAGTATGAAATATAACATGGATTTTATATTAGAGAATCAAAACAATGATACTAAATCCAAACATAATCCAAAATTACAATATGGATTTTTGTTTGAATCGATTGATACAAGAATAAAGATTTTTACCTTATAATAATATGATCCAACTCCAAAGAGCAACTCGTGCTGAAGTTATAAAGTGGTTTTGATAACCACATTAATAAAATATTAATTTTTTTCAAATAAAACCGAGAAAAAAAGGCATGAGTTTTTCTAAAGTGTAAATACAATTAATGGTTGTGACTTTAATAAAATTTAAAATAAAATTAATTTATAAAACGAGTTAAAAACACGCCTTTAAGGAGACTTAGGCCTCGAACCAGGGCAGGGGTGTGCACGGTGCGGTTCGGTACGGTTAATACAATTTTCAAAACTAAAACCGCGATTTCAGTTAATACCATTTTTTTAACCGTAACCGCAACCAAAACTTCGGTTAACCAAAATATTAACTAATAACCGGTTGTAAAGTCCATAAACCGATCGATCGAACTTTGTTTGATAGTTGGACTTGATAATACGAGAAGACGGGTGCGCACTCTACTTGAATTAATCGAGATAACAAGGTACTTCTAATGTTTATGATAAAATCATTGAAATTTAAATGTATATAATATGTCGAATGATTACAATGATAATCGATACAAGATCGATCTCACCCGAGGGTGGAAGAATCACAAACATGATCTGCTCGTTTTGAGCGAAATAAACAAAGAAACACAAACTAATTTTGCACTCTTGTTCTCGGTGGAAATGTGGCACACTTCACTTGCAGCGCACACATACAAATACATACAAATATATACATGTATGCTTTTCGCATTGCATGTAATAAGCATGCATTTCAACATGCATTTTGTTCCATGCAAGTTGTCGCATGCATATTATTCCATACAAGTTGTCGCATACATATTATTCTCCCACTTTTCGCATGCATGCATATTATTGCATGTTGTTCTTCCAACTCTTGCATGCATACATGTTGTTGCATGTTCTCCCACTTTTCGCATGTATGCATGTTGTCGCGTGAGATGTTGTCGCGCTAGATGCATGTTGTCCATCTAGTATTCTTTAACTTTCGTATTAAAACGAAATTGTAATCCAAATGTTTAGTCCCTTACAACTTATCGTATAACTATTACCAAAACCAGAAACAATACTAAACATCATAAAATCCATACTAAAATAAGCTGATCCAAACTAAATCTTACATGCCCATGACCCATTCCACTCACCCATGCCCATTCCACTGACCCATGACCAATTCAACTTGCAAATTAACTTGCGCTTCACATGTGAATCAACAAAGATTAGTTTTACTAATCACCCCTCTGATCTTTGCTTGTTTACATTCTTCCTTCACAGCAGTGTTGCCCATCATCATCTTGAACAAGGTGAGCTTTTTCGTTTTTATCTTTCCACTTGGTGCACTCGTATACAAAGTGACCACGCTCACCTAAACTCACCTTTATCTTTGTCATGCTTTATTTATTGCTATTCTTTCTTGACTTTCTTGCTTTCTATTTCTTTATTTTTCTTTCTTTTCTAAACTTGCTTGATGTTGCTACTTGCAGGTCTTGCTGATTAATTGCTTTGTTCTGCCTATATTCTTGCTTTCTTGTTGCAATTTTCTAACTTTGATCTTGCTATCTTGTTGTTTGTCTTGCAAAACTTGCTATCTTGCTCTTGCTCTTGCTTCTTTTTTCTTGCTTTATTACTCCTGTTCTTGTTCTTGCTCTTGCTAATCAGAACCAAACGATCTCTGATTTTCTTGCTCCTGCTGCTGATCAAAAGTGCTCTTGCTGTTGATCAAAAGACAAGATTCTTGCTCTTGCTGCTGATCAAAAGATTAGTTTTTTGCACTTCCTGCCCAATCAAAAGATTAATTTCTTGCTTCGTTCTTGCTTATCTTGCTAACTTCTTGCTGAAAACTTGTTCCTTTGTTCGATTTGACAGAAAAACATTTTGTCACTTGCTGCTGCAACTTGCTTTATTCTCAGGTAACGAGGCTGGTGCGCTTTGATACCAATTATTGAGCCAGGCATGAGTATAACCACTCAATAGAATATTTGTTTCTATGCTTATGTGCTATTTTTCTATATTGTGTTCTTTTTCAGTTTAACGCCAGAAAAGAAAGAAAGATGATTCTGATAAAAGAACTCCATGATTGACTCTTTCATAAATCTCCATACTTCCTTTTTGATTACATGCCTTGCCACCCCTTTAAATAGACTCAAACTTAACACTAACTTAACCTTCAAGCTAAATAACTTCCTAAAATGAACTTACCATATACTTTAGTATTACCAAAATCAAAAACAATAATGAATATAACTAAATCCATACTATAATAAACTAACCCTATACTAAATCTAACACAAATGACTAGTAAGCCTGACCTATAACCAATTCAACTTGCAAACTTACCCTTGATATGTGGACCAACAATGATTAGTTCCAACATTGTTCATGGTTAGGTAGTATTTAGTAAATGAATTCTCAAAGTTTTTTCCTGCATTTTTTGTTTTATTAATCCGAAGGCGGGTAAGAGGTTTACTAAAAATTGTTGTTGTGATATATTCCTTCTTTGTTAATTGCATATCGATCAAGGCTTCAAGCCACAACATAGGTCACCTATATGAATGACTTTTTCGGCACTTATACGGACGACATATCGTTGCTACAAATACCGCTAGCATAGACTTGTAGCTAAAAGGCATAATAGTCATTGATAGTGATTTCCCTTTTGTGACTATACGACGTGGGGTAAACATGTCGTACATTAAGTTTATTAATTATTAATAAAACCTTAAATTATTAAAATAAAATTTAAACCAAAATATTAAAATTTATATGTTGTATAGCGACCCTATGTCATCGCTATAGAATAAATATATAATAAATTTTAAGGAAAACATACCCTATAGTGATGACATGGGCGTTTTATTGAATTTTGGATTTTTTTTGGTTTTTTTATAATTTTCCCAAATCTAGCCAATGTTCAAATTGTCATAAAATCAAACCAAATTATCTAAATCCATTACATCAAAAAACAATTATCCAAAGACAATTACATCAACCCAAATTGTTTAAAGTATTAAATTATCCAAAATACTAAATCATATCCAAGTGTTTTTAAATACCACACATCACAAGAGAATCGTTTAAATCACACACATCGAACCAAATGGAGCTAATAAACTTTTATCACGTCATTGTTCACGTTTCCATTCTCATTTCACATCTTGGAGTTTACAATCAAAGCTTTCTTGCAATTTTCTGAAATAATACTTGCATTTATTGTTGACGTTAAAGTTGTTCTTGGAGTTCGGCTTTTAATCGGCCGTGCATTTGATTTTGCTGTGAAGGGGTGGGGAATGTACTTGACACATTTGGAGTTGTCTTTTTCACTACATGACCAACGCCTCAAATATTCGCCTGCCTTTTACCTAAGGGAACGTTGAAACATTTCAATCTCGTCACACTTGATTCACTAGACGACAATTTCATTCACCTCCTCTCATTTTGAATCTTTTGCTACAAATAATTTTCATAATTCAAAAACATATATTGAGCAAAAACTTAACAATGCATAAATACATCAAAATGACCAAAATTCACTTTAACACTCAATAGCAAGAAGTAATTAAAGGATTGGTCCCTGTGGTTTTGCTCATAGTGTAATATTGATCTCTATTTTGAAAAATTACAGGTTTGGTTCCAACTATTTACCAACTCGTAATATGATTGGTTCCTAAAGTGAATGGTCATTAGTTTTTTAGGTTAATTTTTCGAAACTACCCCTGTTTAAAAAAAAATTAAAATTCAATTGAGCAAAATCACCATATCCCTGTTCAAAAGCTGAGAACAATATTGCAATATGGGCAAACCACAGGATCAATCATGTAATTAACTCTAATGTCAAAGTTTTAGTCTATTGAAATGGGTTTTTGTCATTTTGACCAATTTAAACTAAAAGTTGGATATGTTAAGTGTCTTAACATACTTAATATATCTTACTTCTAGTTTAAATGGGTAAAATGATCCAAACCTATATTAATACACTTAATATAACAAGTTGTTAGTCTATTAAAGTGGGTGTGGTTCTTTTTAACCAATTTAAGTAAAAGTTTGATATATTAAGTATATTAAAGTTGTTGAGTCATTTAAACACTTAACATGCTTAATATATCAAAATTATACTTTAAATGTGTCAATGAACCGAACCTACTTTCATACACTTAATACCAAATTTTTATTTTATTAAAGTGGTTCGAGTAATTTTGATTCATTTAAATAAAAAGTTGGATATATAAGTGTATTGAGTTTGAATCGGGTTATTTAATACTTAACATACTTGAGATCATAATTATAATTTAAATGGGTCAAAATGGCCCGAACCTACTTTAATAGAAAATCAATTTCCTACAAATTCAAAATTATGTTGGTCTCCTAAGCAGGGGAGAATGTAACATCCCACGTCATTTGGGAAGGGGAACAAAAGTCTCTTTATAAAGGGCTAGATACCTTCTCCTATTCGACGCGTTTTAAACCCGTGATGGGGGTATTCATTCCAAGTAGCGGACAATATCTGGTGCGATTTACTGCTTGTTACACTCACTACTGAGATTTCATAGAAATTCAAAGAGTTCAAAGGAGCTAAAGTCTTATGGAATGCCATGGAGGAATAAATCATCGAAAACAAAGACATTAGGGAAAGTCGAAAAGATATGCTAAACCAAGAGTTCAAGATGTTCAACCTTGTCTTGGGTGAGACATTGGAAGCATAAATATTAAGATTTGTAAAACTTATAACTAAGATGAAGAATGTAGGAATATCATCAGAGAATATAGATGTCAACAAGAAACTATTGAATTCATTATCTTACAGTTGAACAACAACTGCACAACAATCGTGAGAACTAAAGATCTATTTACCTTGTGTCACAGTGATCTGATTTCTACAATCAAATCATATGAAATGGATGACAAGCAAAGAGCTTTAAATTACTTAAACAAAATCGGAGCTGAAGAAGTAATCTTAATTACTATGTTAGCTACTCATAAATGTGTCAGTAATAGCAATCAGCAAACCATGTCATCCTTACTGTTAAAAAGACATCTGTCCCTCATTTCCAAGTCCCTAATCAAAACCAATTCTCTCCCGTGTAGTCTCAACACATACCCTCTCAGTCACAAACTCACTCTTATCCATATAGTCAACCCTTACAATCCGCTCAACAAGCATTTATTGTCAACACCAAACCATACAAGCAAACAATCCAAATTGTTAAAGAATATCTTGCTCTATTTACGATATTCATGTCTAGCTATGAAGCTTTCATGGCTGGCAGATTAAGTGCACCAAACATTCTAGTTGATGATTTGCAACAAGTCAACCAAGACAATGTTGAAGAGAATGACATTAAATACCAAATGGCTATGGTGGTGTATAGGGAAAAAAACTTTGCAAGGAGAACGGGAAGAAAAATGTTCGGAGTAAACAACTCAAGCAAGATCGAGCTTGAGAAGGCAAATTTAAGGTGCTAAAACTGTGATAAACTAGGTCATTTTTCCAGGGAATGCACTGAGGTAGAGAGAATGCACCAAGGCAAAGACAAATCAAAATGATAATGGCAAGAAAATGTTGATAGTCGAGGTTGAAGCAAAAAGAGATAAAGCCAGTTCTTCAAACAACAAAGCTTTAGTTTCTCAAACCAATGGAGAGTATGATTGGTCAGACCAAATGAAGATCTTAGATATCAAGCTATATACATCTTTGTTAGCAGAGATAAAAGATGGTGAAGAAGAAGTTGAAGAAAACTTGTTTGTTATATTTGTATCTAGAGATTTACTTGAGGGAGTGTTTGTTGAAGAAGAGTTAATCAAGGATGGTGAGAATGTGCTTAATGAATCTGTTATTGAGACTAGCCTAGCACAAGAAATGAAACTAAAGATGGTCAAGAAAGAAGCAAAAATGATGCTGTTGAGACTAATCCACTTAATGAGAAAAAGTCATTGTTGTTGAAAAGAGTCTAGCACCTGCTCATACTGATGTTATTGATGCTGTCGAGATCACTCCAGCAACTGAAGCAGAGAAAAGAGAACATCTGAAGGCGTTTATGGTGAAGGAAATGTCAAGGGAATCTACAAAGCCCGAAAAAACAAATAAGGTATTTATCAATCTTTTTACTAATTCATGTGTTCAAAGGTTCAAAGATATAGAGTTCACAACGAGCACTTGATTTTAGAAGTCGAAAAACTTCAAGATAAAGCTCGAAAATTTAAAACAAATGAATTTTTTTTAAAGAAAAGTTAGAAGGTCTAAACAAATAAATTTATAAATCAAAATTAAATCTTCATGATAAAGATTGTAAAATAAATAATTTGACTTCTCGTAATAATGATTTAGCTTTGGAAATTAACAATCTTAATAGTGAACTCTTGTTTGGAAAACTCACAGTTGAGAAGTTTAATTTATTTTTGAACATGGTTGAAGGTATAATCAAATTATAAATGAGTTAGAAAATTAATGATGGTAAAAATGGAGTTAAATATTCCAATATTGCACCAACAATTAATTTTCATTATACATGTTTACCTTCATCTGAAGATCTGAACTATGGATTGAGTTTTTAACCAACTTGTGATTTAAAATCTTCAGTCAATATTTTATTGACTTTTGATCCTATTATAAAAACTAAAATTAAATTTAATGATGATCATTCTTTTGTAGAAAGTGTGAAGATAGACGGTTTGGTTGAGGAGTGAAAAAGTGATGATGAAATAGTTTTTCCAGATAATGATAATAAAAATTATACTGAAAAATCATCTTGTAAATCATCATCAGTTATTAATGAAAAATCTGATATTTCTGTTTCTACAAATGATTGTTTAAAAGTGTCAAACAAATAATAGAAACTAAAAGCAAAGATTATTCATAAAGAAAATAAAAGGTTCCATAGTACAACATCAACAACTGACCTGAAAATTGATTTTAAGGGCAAACTTGTTTCAAACGGAAATAAAGATAAGGAAGATTATATTTTTAAAGAAACGAATGTTTGTTTCTTTAAAAATAAAACTCTTATTACTACTAATCTTATGAAATAAGATGTGTGTTGATCAGGTATCATGGAAACTGATCCTATTCCAGTATGTATGACTCAAAAGCTTAAAGCTATTGTGCATGCATCATCGGCATCAGGAATAAATCAATCTATAAAGAATGATTTATCAAATCTTTGGATTCAGCTAGGAATATTGTTGATGAAAGAAAGAAACGAGAGACTGTTAAAAAATTACTAGGCTAAAGAAGTACTAAAGCCAAATTCTATAATAACTTTGATGGTTATCATAAACAGTTCGAGGGAGAAACATGAGTGCAAAATGTGTATCATAAACCGGGTTGTTATGTTAGTGGAAAGCCAAATTATATGGTTTGAAATTGCATTAATCAACATTAATCAATAAGCAAACAAATATTTCATAATCCTATTTCACATAATAGAAAACAATTCTCTTTTAATGCTAGATTTAATAAGAATACAAATCATTCAAACATTTTTGCTAATACACAAAATGTTCAAATAAAATATGATTTGAATGAGGTAAATTCAATTAAGAAATCTTCACATGTTGATGAAATCAATCTCACTCCAGTGCAAAATACATTAAAGAAAATTGTTAAAACATTGATTGAACCATTTCAAAAGTAGAAGGTTAAGAAAAAACAATTAGAGCCTGATATTGTTAAAGATTATGTCTTCAATGATAAAGGAGATATGATATTGAATTATGTATCATATTTGGATAACAACAATGTGCTCAAGTCAATAATGGCTTGGGTTGCTAAAATTGATTAAATTCATTCATACTTGCACGAACAACGAAGGCCGCTCATAGACGGTGTATGGCATGTTGATAGCGTTTATTCTACGCACATGATGGGTAACATATCACTGTTAAACAGCATTCAAACTTACAACGAAGGATATGTTATTTTTGATGGTGATAGAGGAGATAGTGTGTTAAATTTTGAAGATGTAAGTTTTATTATGGAATTAAAACACAACTTGCTAAGTGTTTCTCAAATTTATGACAAATAATGTTCAACACACTTCACTGATAAAGAATATAGGATAGATATATGGGGGTAATTCAATAGTTTCATAAGGTTGGGGAGAACAAACAACACTTAACAAATCAAATAGGGAACTGGCTTACGAAACAATGAATAAGAGTAAAGAGCACAAGTAGAACGCACGTAGTTGGTTTTCAAGAATGATGTATATTGCTCTCAAGTGTTTTGCAATTATTAAAAGGCTTAGTCCTAAGGAATGGTATATGAGATACTTTATACTACATCTACACCGGCCATTGAAGGCCAGCTGGAACATTAATCTAGGCAACAAGATCAATGTAAAGTCAAAAGCCAGGTTGTCTTTTGACTAGTGACTATGATATGAAATAGCTCACATCCTTATCTATTACAAAAATGATTAAAGTATAAAGTAGAAAGTTAAAGACTGTACGACCTTAATCTATAGTTGATGAAAGTATGGAGATGTCACTAACTTGTATAAGTTGGTGTGTCTTTAGAGACGGCATCGAAAAATGGTTCAGCTTTTGTCAAAAGCATGTAAGAGAAGGCATGTCTTCTCTGTCTTTGGAAGAAATCAGTCTGTTAGCTTCAGAAGATTTTGTCTTGAATCTTCGGAAGACTTAATATTTGGCTTCGGAAGAAATGGTGTTTTGGCTTCGGCAGATTTGACACTTAGTGAATTTCTTTGTGTTATATTAAATCTTTCAAAGTAACTTCCTTTGTACTTCAATATGCATGCTGAGAGAAGTTTGGATGTATCAGCCTCTAAGATTAACTCTTACAAACTCCCCTAAGCTGATGCTACCAAACCTGGAGGATGACTTTGAGTCTTGATCTTTATCTATTGAGAGTCCTCGTCTGAATCAAGACCATTCTCTTCTTCATCAGTTGGTCTGGATTCCTTAGACCCTCAAAGTATCTCTTTATGTTAAAAAGATCATGCAGAGGAAGGTCAAGCATGTTTTGCCAGAAGTATACATCTTGACCTCCTTGATCTCTTATGACATTCCATTTGTCTGGGTTTGTAGGGAAAGCCCAGGACATGATGGGCCACTCAGCAGCAAGAGGCTCTGCTTGAAGTGGAGTTGGTTGACCAACCTCTTCTTGTTCACCCTCAGTATGTCCTGACCCATCCTGAGGTGTAGAGGTGGATGTCTTGGACTTCTTCTTTTTATCCCTTCTTATGGCCATCCACTTCCTCTTTCTGTATTTCAACTAAGAAGATTGCTCTTGAGTACCGGAAGTTTCTTTTTTTCCTTCCCAATTGGGTCCTTTTCCTTTGCATGTTTAGAAGAAGAAGCTTGCTGAGATGCAAAATTAGGTCCAGGTTATGTTGTCTCTTATAGTTAAACCTTGAACATAGTTTCAGGTGCAGCCTGACTTGGTGGAGAATGCAAGTCAACTAGCTCACCCTTCTTAATCTTCTGCTTGATCACTCGAATATGCTCATCCATAGTGGATAGAGACATTGGACTAAGTCTCCTTGTGGAAAATTCATACAGCTTCAAGAAGCTTATCATCTTTAATTTGTTAGCAAACTTCTTTTGATTGGCTTGGATGGTGGCTCTTGACTTAGCAGACTCTTCCCTTATTTTCCTCTTAGCATCTTTCTTTTCTTTTACTACTTCCTACCTATTACATGAGGTACTAAAACTAAATGTACTCATATGACAAGTAAAGTATGTATGTTGCCTAATAGAGACCTTGGTACTCAGGTAGGTTATCATGTTTTGTCTATCTTATTCCTTACCTACTTGAGTTTCCTATTCAACTGACACAACCTATACTTCAGGACTTTCTTGAACTGGAGAGAGGACAGGGGCTTCGTAAAGTCTTTTTTTTCATTCTTCCTTAATCTTGAGGAGCAATTCTGTAGCCTCAGCCTCCTTCCTCTCTCTTGACACTATAGTGTTAGCCAGTTCATTTAGCTCATCTAAGGGAAAAGAGATGATTTCATCTATATTGTAGTTCCTAGACCCCAACTAATTCAATCTCACTACGTTAACTCATCCTCGTAAGTGTTTGACCTCAGGGCATCCCTAATTACATCTTGTATGAAGCTGGGATCTTACATGTTCTCTCTCCCCTTACCTTCCTCTTCATCTTCCTTTTCTCCTCCTCAATTTTATTAAAGGTAAGAATCATCTTCCGTTTATCAATCACTGGCCTGTATGACTTAGGGTGGAGAGAGTTTTGGCCTTCATCACTTGGTGTAGCACTTGAGCTCTGTCCAGGGAGAGGCTATGAGACACCTTCACCAACTAGTGTCTTACTATGGGTACTGGTTGTTGAAGTAGTTTCTATCTCAAGGTTCACATAGTCAACTGTTGGGCCTTTAACCGAGGTTTCCCCGTCGAAGCTCATCTTAGGGTCTGTCTCAAGATCCAGTTGTCTAATAGTTTTCCCTGCTAGCCTCTGTATATATAGCTTTGATGTTTTCTTGGATTCTTCAAACATACTTATCTGGATCCTCTCAGTCAACCTTTCAGCTTGCCTGTTATGACTTGGGTTGGCAAGTGGCATGTCAACCAGAGAAAAACTCTCATAGTATATCAGCGTTTTAAAATTGAACACTTCTCATTGCCCCTGAGATCTAGAGAGCACCAGGGCTCTTCTATCAGTGTCATACCTCCATCCTTCTATTGGGTTTTTAGTATGGTAGGATGGGTTAGACATAGGCCTTAGAATCCCCTCCTCAAATAAACTTTGAATCAGGGCATCCACATTGATGTAGGTCTGAAAAGGTTGTTAAGTATGGACAACTACAAGTGAGGATGGTGAGGCCTCCATCTCCATACTTTGGGCAGAACTACCAGGTTCTGTGATTATAATTAAGACTTTCTCCCTCTTTTGGTAGCATAACCTACTTGCACAGGTGAGCTAAGGGTCAGGTCCAACACATCCATAGGTTCTTATGGACCTGGTTAAGTGTGCCTGCCAGGTCTCTCAACTAGCTTGCCCTTGAGATTGATGATCTTAAGTTGTTGATCACGAACTTGCCTTTGCAAGGTAGCCACCTGAGATTCCAGGTGACTTACCTTTAAAACTATATAGGTGCATTTTTTAGATAGCTTTTGCACCTTTAGTTGCAGACGAAGTCATCTCCCTCACCACCAGATAGTGGTTCTTAGCTCCTGGATTTTCCCTGCTCCATGAAAACGTCAAGAGAAATTTCAAGGGGCTAGGTTGCCATGATTGAGGTCCTCATGATGTAATTATTTTCTAAAGTGAGGGCCTCTTCCATATGGACCTTCTAAACATATTCAGGGAATTCCACCTCAGTTAGGGGTGGATGATGTGGGCTAGATATGGGAGTTTTAGGAGCACTCATCTCTCCTTGAGTAGAGGAGGATAAGAGAGACTCATGGTAGTCATTGGATCCTATATCTTCATTATCACAGAATTGAATGTCAGAGACTGGTTGCTTTAAGTCTGGAGCCTGGGGATGGTAACTGTCTACTGAAGGTTGATCACTTGAGTTTTAAGACTCAGAGTGAAGGCTTGAGGCTTGGGTAATGAGCTCATCAGGCTGAGCATGAGGAACCACAACAATGATCAATGAAATGATGGGAGTGGTCTGCTCCTCAAGGGAAGTGAAAGCTCTTGGTTCCACTTCCTCCTGCATGGTTGAGTATATAGGGCCTACTTAATCTGAATAGACTAAGCAGGTGTTCGCTTGAAATTTCTTTTGTAGGTGATGGTTATTTGAGGCCGTGTGGGTGGTGTAGATATAGAAGGTGTGGTTTCAATATTAGCTGGTGCTGCCAAGTTGTCACCTTGAGCAATGAGCTCTGACGTTTTTGGAACCAGTGCTGTTTCTACCACTAAGAAACTAATAGTGGTTTTTCTTATGATTTTAAAGATATCGGTCTTCATCTTTCCCAATTTAAGAGTAGCACCTATTCCACTCAACTGTGAGCCTAGTTCAAAGTTAAGAATATGATGAACATATCTAGGGAACATGTACTACTCTAAGCAGCCTATGTTGGCAAGCAAGTTTCTATAAGCAAACTGAGAGTACTTGAACTTGACCACTTTAACTATTCTATGGACTATGTAGGATAAGTCCTCGGGAATTTGATCCCATCCTCCATGTTTGTTTGATAAAGAGTGAATAATAACATGGAGGAGCTACTTCCATTGTTAAGAGACCTTACCCTTCTTGAAGGATCAAAATGTGAAGTCCCCTTCATAGCCCATCTGCCTGAATGATTCATTGAGAGCTTCTTTAGGGAAGGAAATCTCGCCTTCATAATCATCTAGCCTAAGATAAGTGTTGATTATGGCTGGGGGGATGAAAACTATATTCCCCTGCACTGATAAGATAGTGCCTTTTCACCATCTAAAATGACCACTTGGCTAGTCCTCTAGAACTCCAGCAGTTGTTCTTCTTATAATGGAGGGTCTATGGTTAGTGAGGTGAGGTAGGATGATTGAGTCAAAAAGCGGCAAACTAATGAAAAATCAGGATCTTTCTTGGATGACAACAGATCAACCTAGTTCTATTGCTTGTGAAGGTGCATGGAGAAATCTGGTTGGTTTTGGGGTTTAGGGTTGACCATTTGAGAAAGATTAAAGAAGAAGAAAGCTAAGAACAAAGAGGTTTTATAGGTGAATTTGGGGTTAGAAGTTTTGTATATGAAGAGGAAGAAGAAAGAGGGGGAACTGTTATAAGGATATTTAGATGGCTGGATTTGAGACAAAGTTAATGTAAAAGGATAAACTTTAAAATCCGGATATCGATTCCACCACTGAAAAAGTGCCCAAAAAGGTAGTTATCTTGGAAGTTGAAAATCTCCACAGGGTAATTTGTCTTTGAAAGTTTTGAGAAAACTTCCAAAGCCAATTTGACTTCAGAAGATATTCCTTTGTTTAAGAAGAATTGATTTGGAAGAAAAATAATTAAAGTCATTTGCTTTTGAGACATATTTGATTTTAGAAGATATTAAACTTTAGAAGTTTTATTTAAAGGATGAATTAAGCTTTCGAGACTTTATTGCTTTTGAAAGAAAGTTGTCCTTCAAAACTGTAGGTCCATTTGATCGGCTTTTCAGTGCAGAAAATAGTTTGAATTGTTCAATACCAATCACAAACAACTCACACAAAGATTTAATGAACTCAAGAAGACCAAAAAGTATTCAAAGATGATCCAATTAGCAACAATACACAAAGAAATGAAATAAGATCAATATATTCAATAAACTCCAGCTTACAGTAGCCTCTTGCAACATAAATATTCGATTAGGGTTTTACAAGGATTGCAACAATGAACAAAATGAAATCTATATATAGCAGTTATAGTTTCGCAGACAGTTTCGTTGAGAGCAAAACTGTGCTGCTGAAACTGTAGTTTCGCCCGGCAGAAACTATTAGTTTCGCAGGGAGAACTTGCAGCTGACTGTGAGTGAAACTATAGTTTCGCTCACAGTTTCGCTGGACTGCTAAATGTACAAAATAAACTAAACAACTTACAAAAGAAATCTAACATAAATCCTATTACATAGAAAGATAAACAAATACTAATCTAAGATGAGTCCAACCTATTCTTGATCTTCAATACCCCCCCTATGTTGGACCTTACCGACTTCGCTCCTTTTGATATCTCTATTCAGCTCCAGCATCCCCTGCACCTGCCCTTCATGTTCCTTCTTCAGCTCCTGCAGCTTTACCTTGATGAGCTTCAGCACTTGATCTGCCTTGGTTGCCTCCTACTTCATCAGCTCCTTCGGGACGAGCACTAGCTTGTGCAAACTGTTTCGTCAAATCCCGGATATCCATATTTAGATCGTCTTCAGCTCTTACCTTCTCTGCCAGCTTTTTCACCTCAGCTCTCACTCCTCTAACCTTGTTTGCAACAATCATGAACAGGCTTGCTTCCCTCCTTGTCTCCTCTCCTGCTCCTGCTTTTATATGGTTCTCACATAGAACAAGCAGGTCTTCATCCGAAAATTCAAAAAGCTCCATCGGGTTGAAGATTCGATATTCAATGCCACCCTTCACTCTAATCACAGCCTCCCCCGTCTGATTGTCATAAAATCACTCTCAAACCCTTGTAGACGAGAGGGGGAGGGATCTGCCAATCTCACTCTGTGAACCGTCTTTAGAGGCTTCACACTCAACAAAATCTTCCCTTTTCCTGTAACCCAGTCTTTATCTTTCTTTGACCTCTTTCGCTCTACTTTCATATACCCAAAAGCCTCAAAGTTATCATTCGATCCGTTCTTGATTTCTTTCTCCAGAAGCATGGATCGTTCACTCAAATGAGGTTCAAGTAGAGGCAATGAGGCCAACCTTCTCAAGTCCCACCTAGGCAAGGTCTTGAATGCCTTCCTTTTATGCAAATAAGTAATCCCACCCCCTCTCCTCTTTATCATGAACATCTTGAGGCCGGGTTATACTTCTAACTCACTATTCTCTTATCCACCTCCTTCTTCTTCAATCCTTCCATATTTTGGAATAGAGGAGTCAGTTCTTCAGGTTCCTTTTCCTTCACGAACCAATCACTTTTCTCCATCTCTATAATATCATTCTCATCTTCACCCTTCTAAACCACATATGTTAGAGGCCTTTCATCCACCTCATAGAACTCAGGCTCTGAGTCATAGTCAACCAACTGCTCATCCTCTACCTCTTCATCCACCAATCCTTTCTCAATGGGTTGCTCGGTAGTTTCAGCTTGTTTTCCCATTTGCTCTTCCCCAGTAAAATCTCCATGATTGATCCCTAAGTCAACATTCCAGCCTCCATCACCTCTTCAACATACTCAGCAGTCTCAACGTGAGGTTCCTCAGTCCTCTTCTTAGAACCACCTGCCTCTTCTGCAGCTACAACAGATATGCCCTCTCCTGTCCTGGATGAAGTACCCATATTCAGAAATGGGTACTTGAAAGGATCAGTCAGATCATCTAACTCACGTTGAGTTAGCTGATTGGGCAGGCCAACAAGAGCTTTCAGGTCATTCACCTCCTCCAATAATCTCTTTATCAGTTTGTTTTGGTCTACCAACATCTTCGTCATACCTTCCAACAGTTCATCCTTTTGTTTCTCTCTCATCTCCTGATTCATCAACTTTGTCTTCATCATGCTTAGTTTGTTAGAGAGAGAGGTGTTGAGGTTTCTGATCACATCCTCATCAAGATTAGCTTGTCTCTCAGT
>BJCO01363082.1:0-13170 GCA_018326465.1 Flaveria floridana
TTTATATATAACTATAAAATATATGTATAAATCATATATAAATTACTTATATTTAATTACATATATAAATATAATTAAAATATAGTTAAATCCGGTCCATCCGGTCCGACCACCAAACCAGTAAGACGTCCGGTTCGACGTCCGATCCTGTTCTGAAAACATTGATCAAAACTTAGACTTATGGTCTTTATTACATGGAAAATTGAAATTACGAATTAAAATATCTAAAACTTGATTCCCTGGATGCCCCAGACGATCATGCCAAGGAAGGGAAGTAGTGGTGATGAAGCAGGCTTGAGGCGGAAGCTGTGGTGGTATGAACGGATAGAGGTCCCCAGTGCTATTGTGGCGGGAAAGAAGTCTTCCATTGTGGAGGTCCTTCAAAGAAAAACCAAATGGGTCAAATTCAACTGAAACTTGGTTATCACGAGTGAATCGTCTAACCGAGATTAGATTTTTAATAATTTTAGGGCTATAAAGTAAATTGGGAAGGATATAGGTTCGGTTTGGGGTTGGGTGAAAGCCGGTTCTAGACCGAACAATGGGTACATAATCGCCATTACCAACCAAAAGTTTAGTGTAAACAGGAGATGATGAAGGGATTTGAATTTTACCTTGATTTTGAGTGACGTGAGCCTCAGCACCGGTGTCCATATAGTCCGTGTGGTCCGGTTGGTATATGTTCATAGCCGAGAGTGTTGCACTAATATCCGAGGGGCATAAAGCGTCATAACCGAACTGTGCAGAAGGTGCTGAAGGCTGAGCAGCCATGTATCCTGTGTATTGGGCCGAAGCGGGCTGCTGCTACGAGGATTGCTGCTGCTGGGCCGAAGCCAGATAATTCGGGACCGGATGTTGCGGCTGCTGTGGGCCCGGTTTCCAGGCAGGTTGGGTCGGGTAGGGGCAGGGCGGTACATTCCACCAAGCCCACTGTGGGTATGCCTGCATTTGAGGGGCCCAAGAGTTATCGGATCTGCTATTTCCACATCCGCGTCCCCTGTTGCCGTGGTAAGAATTTTGGCCCCGTCCTCGTCCGCGTCCACGTGAAGAGTACTGATAAGGAGGTGGGTTTGAGGGGGAGTTTTGCGGATTGGATGGCTGCTGTGATGGTTGTTGCGCAACAAGAACAGAAGAGTTAGAAGATTGCCGAGTGTCACGGCGAATAACTTCCTCTTGTAGCATGGTACACGCGGTATCCCAATCCGCGCTTTGTTGGTTGATTAATGATGCGGTTGTGTCGTATTCGGCTGGGAGGCCGTGTAAGAGTTGAAGGACGAGTCGGGATTCCGTAACGGGTTGGTCGACGTCTTCTAGCTGGTTTGCGAGTTCCTGGAGTCTTTGGCAATAATCGTCGACAGAGGAGCAATTGGCGAGAGTCAAGTTGCAGAATTGAGTTTCGAGAGCGGCGGCCCGTGCCTTTTTGTTACTGAGATATGTGTTTTCTAACTTTACCCAAGCGGCCCGTGCGTTGTCTACTTTACCGAGGATACGCGGCAGAATACTATCGGCAACGGTACTGCAGATCCATTGTAATACTAAGACATCAATCTCCAACCATTGTGTGTATTCGGGATCGGTTTCTGCAGGGGCTGCAGAACCATCGATATGGTTTAAAACTTTGTATGCGACTGCGTGCATGCGAAACAAACGGGTCCAGGCTGTGTACGTGACCTGTTTGCCGTCTAAGGTGCGGACTTTTGATTGAATATTGGTTACGAAATACGCCGGGTGTAACGGGGTGGTTTTTGCAGTCGCGGATGATGGCGCGGTATTATCATCCTTAGCCATGGTCGAAACCGAAAGGCGGAAGAAGGAAGGCAGCCGGCGATTTTGATAGGGTTAGGTTAATTCTCGCTCTGATACCATAAAAGTGGTTTATGGCATTAATGTTTTTGATAATGAATTACAATGAGATGGCCCCTATATATAGAATACAAAACGTAACAACCCTAGCACTATTTTAGGGATGACTAGCACTATTTTAGGATAAACAAACAAACAAACAAACAAACCCAGTATATCCCACTCAAGAGCAGGGTCTGGGAGGGGTAGGTGGTGGCAAGTCTTTCCTCTACCAGGTAGGTAGAGAGACCGCTTCCAAGGAGACCCCTGGCTCTAGCACTATTTTAGGATAATCATACTAATAATAATAATATGTGCTAATATGTATTTGAGTTGTCTTTCATGAAATAAAAAAAAACAATATTTAGTATAGGTTTCAGAACATGAGGGCATGATGTCAGAGCTTCTTTCGGTTGACAGTTTTCCTATTTTGTCCAGGTTAGAGGTCGGTCGGCAGATTGAGTGACAGGTCAAAAGTTTAAAACAGATTTGGGGTAAAATGGATACTTTGGTGCACGTCAGGTTGGGTTGGGTTGAGTTAAACTGACCAACACTGACTTTACTTGCTGCAAGATAAGTCTAGTTTAATACAGAAAGACTTTCATTCTCAACTTGGGTTTATTTTACACATTTTTTATCATTTAACTTGTAATTATGATCTAAAAAAACTGAATTATTACAATAATAATCTGAATCATTCAGTAATAAATGATCTATAATAGTAGATGTATTAAAAGTAGACTTTGGGTATCAGCCAACATGTTCGACCACTCAAACCCATTAATCATTTAGCTAAATTTTCTATCTGACCCGTATAAGATAAACCCAACACAACAGACACATTCATTAGTAAATGGGTTGAAATGGTCATCCATGAAGAAGTGACTGAAGTACTGAACCAATCACTGATTAACATACAATCAAGATTGTAAATTTCCAAGAAAAAAAAAGGTCTAACCTGGATAAAAATATCAAAGACACGCCTCCCATGACCCTGCCAGGTGTTAGGGGTTCGGTTAAAAATGGTCTCTGCAAAGAAAAGGCTTATAGTATATGGCCCGTTTTTTAGCCCTAAACCATAATATCTAAGGGAGCCCGGAGACTTTCTAGAAGTTCTGTAAAGTTCTGGATATCTTGTGTTATCGACTTGAAGTGGGGTGGAAGCTATAAAAGATGGGTCGGTTCGGTCAATGACAGTGCCCCCATGGCTAACTGCCCATCTTTCTTGAAAATAGTAAGAAGCTGGTCCAAGGGTTGTAGTGTTCTCAGTATCGAATAATATGTTGTCGATGGACCTGATTTCTGAGCCGCCACACTTGATTGCAAAGCTGGAATCTTTAGCAAGCAAAAAAAATATCATCATCAATCGCCAGGTCATCATTTCTGACTAAATTTGATGGATCATTCTTAGAGGATAAATGGTAAGGTCTCACGAATATGATTGGCAAATAAATGGCAACGCATGCAAATAGACAGTGAACTTACAAGGTGTCGTGTTCCTGTTGCAAGGAAAGCCTCGCTGAAGACAATTTAATCCTGGAAAAGTACTGCAAATAGAGATGTAATTATTCAAAATGATATAAAACACCGCATCAAAGTTAACTATACATTTTATAGACTTCCCTTACACTCCACAAGAAATTAGTGTACTATACAAGATATGCATGCTACTAGGTGTGTGCCATGTGCATGGGTTGGTTTTTTGCTCTAAAACCGAACAAAAAAAGAAGGTTCAGTTTTGGGTTTTTGAAAACCATTTGGTTCCGTTTTTTTTTTGTTTGTTTGTTTTTGGCTTCAGTTTTCAAAATGGGTTCAGTTCGGTTTGGTTTTTTCAGTTTACGAGCTTAAAATTTTCAGCCGAAAAGTTAAATTGTTGAGATATGTTATGATCAGTGAAGAACAATTCCCACGATATAAAAAAAGCATATATTTATTTAAGTGACATATATACAGCTCTACTAGTACATTGGCTCACACCGCCGCCTGGTTTCAATCTTTGTTTTGCTTGTATCTGGTGATTTTTTCTAACTCTTCTCCCACGGATCTGATACCAATTGTTAGCCCAAAATCTTATATCACAAATAAAAACAATCAGATTTGTTTTACCTCCACACTGAAGTTTATCAAGAACAAAACCACTAAAATATATATCGTGCTCCAATCCAAATTAGGCCAACACATCCCTCCTCATCACATCCTTCGAGCCCGTTTCTCTATCTTCCGCGTCGGTCTAAGGGCCTCCACAGACAGGAGCGTTGGAGATGATCATATGAATGCTTAAAAAACTTGTTTGTTTACATGTTGGGATAGGAATTAAAATTAAATTATTTCAAAATAAAGGAGAGAGGAGAGGGGAGGGGAGAGAGGTAGGTAGGAGGAAGAGAAGGAACCCACATGATTTGGAATGAATGGTAAACCCAAAAAAATTGCACCTTAAAAAGTGTTGGGTTAATCTTGTCGGGTCAAGTCGGGTAACAGGTTCGGGTCATATGTTAGTATTTGGAGTTAGTTTTATATTAGTGGTTAGGTTTATATTTTAATGTACTTAATAATAAGTTAGATTAGAATTGGTAGTACTTTGACCTAGTTTCTTGAAAGTTGGAAGTTAAAGTGGAGTAGAAAAGTTAAGGTGGGACGATTCTTTAGTTTAATATTCGAGTTTACATTAGTGGGTGGTGGTGTTTGTAAGGCTATAAGTAGCCTCTTTAGTCAACAAAGAATGCAAGTAATTCATTTTGGCAGTATCCATATTTATTCTTTTCTTTCTGTTCGTAAATCACACAACCAAATTCAACTTTCATTTGTAAATATCAGAGGTTTGATCCAACATTTGGTAGTAGCCTTGTATAAGAAATTAGAAAAGGCATAACTACATGAAGCATCATGAAGAAAAGGATCAAGGCCTGAAGCCACACCATGAAAATTTGATCAATTAGAGTGAGCATTATGGCATTTTATCTTATATTCTTATCCTATAAGACTTTTCAAAAAACAGAAAATTATTTCTCTGATTCTTAGTTCTTGCAAAATGCATGAATTCAGTAAATCTAAGAAGTTAGAGAGCATGTACATCGATCTGACTTCTCAAAACAGTGAGCATACCAAATAGAACAGGTATTTAAAAGATCACCTTATGTTTGTGCTGTCAAATTTAAAGTTATTAGCCACCAAATTCCTGTGATAAAAAGCAAACATTTCAAAACTTAAAGTTATAAGCCAGCAAATTTGTTAGCCACTAAATTCCTCAAAAGTTAAAGAAGAGAAGAAAACATACAATTGCAGATTAGCCGTTGACCATGTTGGAATAACCCATCGAGGAAAAGATCCTGACAATTGATTGTACGACAAATCTCTGAAAAGGAAATTTCATAAAATCTTGAGAATGAAAATCTTACAAGATTGTTTAATAAACAAAACTCATGCAAAATCACAATTTGTTCTTGTGTAACTGATAAATCTTAAGAAATACAAATGGCCGATAAATGTTCCGATAGTTAATCAACTAACATGTTCAGAAGATTTGCACTTTTGTCAGGAAGAAGAGAGCCAGACAAGCTGTTGTTCCCAAGGAATCTGACCACATTATGAACAATATAAGTATTAGTCGACGCTCATATCACACCTTTATTTTGTAGTTGTATTTAGTTGATTGTACTAGCTTCTCTCATAGTTAGTTCGGTATAACATTGTATGTATATTGTATCTTATTCAATGGAAAGCCATTAAGCAATTCAATTAATATCATAAAGAACTTTGTATAAGAAAGAAACAAAAAAATTACAATAGATAAACAACTTCATATAAATGACAGATACACTTATCAGATACTGTAAAGGTAAGTTTAGTAGTAACTTACAAAGAAACTAGGGAACTCATATTCATTAATGTTGGTGGAAGTGAACCATTTAAATTGTTGAAGCTTAAATCCCTGCCAGAGAGAATATATAGTGCATGAATTACAGTAGTAGAAATGTGATACAATAACAGTTTACTGCCTTCTGGAGAATTCTGAAAAGTTTATTATGACTATATTCAATTAACTTGTGCATAAAAACTTACAGTGTAAGTAGGTTTTGCAATTGAACAATGTCTGTTGGAATAGGACCAGAAGCTAATGCGTTTCTTATAACTCTGGTCAAAAAATTAAAAAATGGTTAGTAACTTAGTATACACATAAAAAATCCATAAGAAGATCGACATACATTAAAGGGGGCAATTTCAACCCATTTGCTGATGAGTCTATTCATGTATGTCTTATCTCTAATGAGTCAAGAGGGTAAAATAAAAAATAGTTTAGAGGAAACAGGTTTTGTGGGTTGAAGGTCACCAAAAATGTAGATTTAATGCATACAACCTCCTGTTGGGTTCGTAGGCCTTGGGCCAATAGCTCAGGAACAGAAGACACGTGGAAGGGGGCAACTGGCCCTAAAGCCTAGTTGCTTACTTTGTTCAACCAAGTTTTTTCTCTACATACTGATCAATTATACGTATAATGTTAATAACCTCATAATAAGAATATCCTAGTTAGCACTCGTGAACGTAGATCATACACTATGATCAATTTAAGTTAAACCTATGTGTTCATCTAATTGCTTTTGTGTGTGTATGCTTAGTATCGTGTGTGCTATCCCTAACACCTCCTAAATAGCATCACAAAAAAAATTGGATTATTATTGTAATGTTATACTTATTGTAATAATACTTAATGCATTAGTTAATCTAGAACGTATTAGACAAAAAGTATTTCAGGTAAACACAACCCAATCTGATTCAACATACAAAAAAACTACCTAGTTTATCCGAATCACTTTGACTCGTTACTCAATCCACCCTGTCTACCCATTTTTCCCCCTCTAATATATCATTGCATGTGAAAGAGATCTTTGTGCCTTACAAGTCAGTTAGATTCTTTAAGCTGGTGATAAAAGCAAGAGAAGAACTCACATTCTGCAAATCACTTATTCGCCTACAAAATTTCACGTATAAGAGTATTTCTTGTAAATGAATAACCAAAGGAGGAGATGTCTAGAGGAGAGTGTGTGTGTAACTCACAAAGAGGTCAATGAGGTTAAATTTGAAAAACTATCTGGTATAGGACCTTCAAAATTATTCCCTTGGAGTCTCCTATAAAATCAAACATACGAAAATGAGTATATTATACTTTTGTAACTTAGAAATTAATTGTGCGCTACAACCATTCCTACTCACAGCCTCTCTAACTTTGTCCAGTTGCCTATAAAAGAAGGTATATTTCCAGAAAATGGGCTGTCTGAAGCCCACCTGAAAACAAAAATAAGTGAATATAATGTATATGGTTTTCACTTATATCAAAAAGATATTCATGGGACAAAACAATAGATACATGACACGCATATCTGTGAGGCTGGCAAATGTTGAGGGAATCTCGCCACCAACACCAGAACTGTCAAGGTAACTGCATATTTTAGTTAAGATTCCAAGGATTAGCTTCTAATCAGATACTAGATTATATATGTGTATGCATGAATATCATTCATATATTCGAAAAACATACATTTGTTGCATCTTGACTAGGTTTCCAAGTTCTGGGGGAAGACTGCCTGAGAAATTATTGGAACTCACAGCCCTGAAACAAACAGACAACTTTAACCATACTAACATATGTAAATAACTAGCATTAATTTATAAACTGAGAAAGAACTTAACTGAAGGCTAGATATTAGCTTCTCTATATTCTTGTGATGGTCAATTGTAATATTTTCACATTTAATGTAAAGGCTCTATATGTAATCTGTGTAATTGTTCAATGGAGATCAAGAGTTGTATACCAGTTATTATGGTATCAGAGCTCCTCTGATCCACTCTGATCCATCTTCCCCCTCTTTCCTTCATCTTCCTCCTGAAGACCCTCTCCCATTCCCCTTCATCGATCATGTCTGAGCCTACTCATCCTGCTTTTCTGGTCACCAACATCCGGAATTCCATCCCAATTAAGCTTGAAATGGAAATAGGCCACTATAACACATGGGTGAACTGTTCCAAACTCACTGTCAGGCAACCAAAGTTCTTCACTTCATCCTTCCTGAAACCAAACCCGATATACCAGCCGGGACTGACGCCGCACCCACACCAACAATAATATATCCATTGAATTTGATCCATATGGTTTTGATGTGAAGGATTTGCAGACACGAACTCGTCTTCTCAGATGTGATAGCTCGGGAGATCAATATCCTCTTACATCCAAACATCTTTCAACCATCTCAAGACCTTCCTCGTTTGTTGCCATCACCCAAGATTTATGGCATTCCCGTTTTGGGCACCCAGGAGGTAATATTTTACATGTTTTGCATAAAACAATTGTCTTGTGTTTCTCCCTTTATCAATAAAAATATTTCAGAATGTGAATCTTGTGTTTTAGGCAAACAAATCAAGTTGGCATACAATGCATCACATAGCGTAACCTATAACCCATTTGATATTATACACAGTGATGTATGGACATCCTCGGTACTCAGGGCCGCCGAGCATTGATATTATGTTTTATTTTTGGATGACCACACCCACTTCCTGTGGACATTTCCTTTAGCTCACAAGTCACAAGTTTTTGAAACCTTTAAGAGATTTCATAGTTTTATTCAAACCCAATTCCACTCGTCCACAAAATCATTGCAAGGTGAAAATGGCAAGGAATATAATAATCATGTGTTTGCCCAATTTTGCAATCAAAATGGCATAACCATCCATTTCTCGTGTCCATACACCTCATCACAAAATGGAAAATCTGAAAGAAAAATACGTTCCACTAATAGCATTATTCGAACCACTCTGTCCCACTGTCAAGTTCATCTCCGCTTCTTGCATCATGCTCTCAGTCATGCCACAAATCTTCTAAACATCCTCCCATCCAAAATTCTGAACTTGGACACACCCACTCATCGACTCTATTTACGCCATCCTTCATACTCTCACCTGCGTGTCTTCGGATGCCTCTACTATCCTCTTCTTCCTTCCACCACCGTAAACAAACTTCAACTGCGTTCCACCCCATGCGCCTGTCTAGGCTACCCTTCTGATCCTCGTGGCTACAGGTGTTACAATTTCTCCACTCAACAACTAATCATATCCCGACTTGTGCTCTTTGATGAACACTCCTTCCCATTCAAAAAGGCCACACCAACCCCAGAGTCCTATGATATCTTCACATCTAAACCACATCCTCTCACCCGGGTTCCCCTATCCACTTCCTCACTTATACATCCAACAATACCCCCTCCCCAACACCACCACCACCACCGGTTCGGCCTGCCCCAACTTCGTACCACTACACTTGTACCCGAAAGTCCAAGCCTTCCACCCACCCATCAAACCCAATAGTGACCGCCAATACACAATCACAGCCTACAGCTGCCTCAACTGTCCAGTGGCAACCCAACCTCCTCCAAACAACACACCACCACATCAAGCGGCCACAACTCCACCGCACCTCCGCCGCCACCACTCCCACCCACTTGATCCATTTATACACACAACATGTCCGGTATTTATAAACCCAAACAACCTTTGAACCTCAACACCACCTCGATATCACATATTCCTAAAAAACCCAATAGAAGCCTTAAACAACCCGGATTGGAAACATGCCATGAACGATGAATTCCACGCCCATATTGGCAATAAGACCTGGGATTTAGTACCTAGACAGCCATACATGAATGTTGTTCACAGCATGTGGCTCTTTCGCCATAAAATACGATCCGATGGCTCTCTGGAAAGATATAAGGCACGTCTTGTGTGTAACGGTTGTTTCCAACAACCAGGTGTAGATTGCAGGGAAATATTTAGTCCCTTTGTCAAATTCGCTACCATCAGAACCGTTCTCACCATTGTGGTTTCTAAAGCTTGGACAACCCACCAACTTGACGTGAAGAACGCATTCCTTCATGGAAAGTTACATGAAATATACTATATGCATCAACCCGTAAGGTTTAGAGTATATTACCCAGATCATGTTTGTTTTCCCAAGAAATTTCTTTATGGTCTTAAGCAGGCACCTCGCGCCTGGTACTAACGGTTTTTCTAGATTACGTTCATCTTATTGGCTTCTCTCACAGCCACAGTACCACTCCCTCTTTATTTTATCATCAAGGTAATAACATGGCATACATTCTATTATACGTCGATGATATTCTATTGATTCATCATCCACCGCTCTTCACCATCGTCTACTCGGGTTACTTGCCTTTGAGTTTGCAATGAAGGACCTTGGACCAGTCAGCTATTTTCTTGGCATTGTTGTAACAAGGTTACCAAATGGATCTCTTTTTCTGTCACAACAAAAATATGTCTCTGAAGTCCTACATCGAGTCGGCCTAAACAATTGCAAACCTACTGCTACTCTGGTTGACACATCAAAGAAATTAAGCAAAACTTATGGGTCCCTTCTAGACAATCCCACCAAATATCGACAACTTACCGGTGCACTCCAATATTTAACGTTCACCGCCCGGACATATGTTATGCCATCCAACAGGTATGCATGCATATGCATGCCCCTCGTTCAGATCACTTCATGGCTCTTAAGCGCATCCTGCGCTACATTAAAGAAACAGTGGACTTTGGTTTAACAATTCAGGGCTCTACCAACTCCTCTCTTACATCCTATACCGATGTTGATTGGGCGGGGTGTCCTGACACTCGCCTTTGACTTCAGGCTACTGCATTTACATGGGAGACACTCTCCTTTCATGGTCATCTAAACGCCAATCCACCATTTCACGGTCCAGTGCCGAAGCAGAATACCGGGGTGTTGCAAATGTTGTCTTAGAGACATGCTGGCTAAGGAACTTATTATGTGAGCTTTATTTTTCGCCACCCAAAGCCACCCTTGTATATTATGACAATTTTAGTGCAGTTTACTTGTCAGCTAATCCAGTCCAACATCAACGGACAATGCACATCGAAATCGACATCCACTTCGCCCGGGAAAAAGTTGTGTGGGGTCAGGTGCGGGTTCTTCATGTACCCTCCGGTTTTCAAGTTGCCAACATTTTTACAAAGGGCCTCCCACGAGTCTTATTCGAACAATTCAGATCTAGTCTCAACATTCGGCCTCCTACCGTTTTGATTGCAGGGGTGTATTAGCCTCTATGTATTCTTCTAATGGTAAATTGTAATATTTTCACATTTAATGTAAAGGCTCTATATATAGCCCGTGTAATTGTTTTATGGAGATCAAGAGTTGTATACCAGTTATTACTGGAAAATAATAAAGTAGCAGCACAAAATGACATTAACAAAAGTACTGACAACATTGCTAGTTCTTTAAGATTTCCAAGCTCCTTGGGTATGGTACCAAAAAACCGATTGTGGGCAACTGACCTGTTAAGATAAATCAAATAAAAGTTGACTAAGATGGGAGTTTTAGGAAAGAGAGTTAGAAATTTCAAAAACTAATCCTTCGTCACAGGTGCATAGAACACTTCATATATATTACTTGAGCATCATATTGAAAGAAAAAAAGTAAATACAATAAGAATCATGTAGTAATCAACAAACTTTACGATTATAAATTAAAATTTATATGTCAATTCAAATAAATAATCTAATAAACATCTTTCTCTTACAAGATCACCATAGCAGACAAATTTCCAAGGAACGAAGGTAAGGTCCCAGTGAATGCATTCTGATCAATTTTCCTGCAGAGGTGAAAGATAAAATTGATTGCATGAAGAAACAATACAATCACTGTGATCAAAAAACGACAACCCTCAAACAATTTAAGGCTAAAGACTAAATGTATTTACAAATTTTTAAGTTAAAAGAAAAATGCATACAACACGGCTAGATGAGTTAGAGCAGCAAGTTCTTCAGGAATAACCCCTTGCCTGTTAAGTTGAGTGACCTTCCTGGATGCATAAGATGACATGTTTCAGGATACCAGTTTAATAACATATAGAACTAAAATAAATTATTTAAAGCACTCATAGCTGCAGTTTAAGTTAATCGTATGACTTAATTAAAATATTGTTGAAATAAACAAACAAACAAACAAACATACCCAGTGTGTCCCGCTGGAGAGCGGGGTCTGGGGGGGGTATAATGGTGGCATGTCTTACCTCTATCTAGAAAGATAGAGAGACCGCTTCCGAAGAGACCCCCGACTATTGTTGAAATATTGTTGAAATATATACATTAATTATATCAATTCAATGTCAAGTAGTTTAGCTTTATAATTGATGACTTGTTTTCTTATAAGTTTGCTCTTGTGTTTTTTTGCATGATTGGGTTGGACATCATGAGATGATTGGAGATGGACTGGGCTTAAAGTGAGCTTGTAGCTGATAGAGTAGATGAGCTGTAGCTGATGGTTTAAAAGACAGATGTGAGAATTGAGATAAAAACAAAAAGGCTGGTCTTTTCTCTCAAGAAATAATAGAGGCCACGACCTGTTTCAACAAAGGAGTCTTTGATCTTCATTCAACCTGCAACACATTGTTGCAGGTTTGATATCGTCTTCATCATACTATTTACATTTATCAGATCGTCTCTTTTATCTACTAATCTTGTTTTTTGACTATTCTTTTTATCTCTTTGATGGTTTGTTTTAGATCTTACATTTCTTGAGTTAGATTAATTGTATCTTTCATCTTCTGGTTGTAAAACTTCGTTGGAGAGAAATTAGAGTATAATTTTTAGTTTTGTTGACAAATATCCAGCATCCAAACCAAGACTAGGAGGCGCATAAGTCAGATCCCACTGTTACTCAATTTTTCAAGAACCTTATCCTTGCAGCAATGCCTCAGCAAATATCATAAACCTGATTTCTTGGAGAAACACCCCTCTCATCTCTTTAACCACCATATATATGTTGATCGTATATTCGATTTTTACATTTTAAATTTTGTTATCAGCTGCTCCCTCCCAGAAATGAGAATAGGTGTTGGGATTAATCTTGATGGGTCAAAGTCACGGGGCAAGTAGAAAAGTATTTAATAAATTAACTAATCACATGTTTGTTTTCTGGTTTATTAGAATTAAAGTTGTGGTCAATGATAGTTTAGTTTGACCGGGTTCTTAGGAAGATGTGGGCTAAGTTGATGAAGAAGTCTCACGTTGGGTAGAAGATGTTGGAAGATCATAATCAAGACAATCTTAAATCAACTAGATTAATGTTAATTAAAAGTCAGAATAGAAAAGTCAAAAAAGAAAAAGTCAAACGTGTAAATTAGGCGGGAATTAAAGGGTTAGTTATGTTAGTTTTAGTAGATTGTAACCGTCATTGTATGGGTATAAATACCCTATCTGTATGTCGAATTATGTGTGGAATTTCAGTGTTTATTGTGTGTG
>BJCO01363083.1:0-13533 GCA_018326465.1 Flaveria floridana
GGAGGCGGGAGGCGGCGGCGGTGGATAGTGCAGGAGGAGGCGGGAGGAGGCGGCGGCGGTGGAGCGTGCAGGAGGAGGCGGCGGCGGTGGAGCGTGCAGGAGGAGGCGGGAGGAGGCGGCAACCGACCGCGATGTTGGATGCGACGGCGACAACGAAGGAGGAGCCGACCTCAAGAAGGCGAGGCCGATGGATTTCAGTTGCAGAATGTGAAGGATGAAGATGAAGTTGAGATATGGGATTTCAGATGCAAAATGTGAAGGATGAAGATAAAGTTGAGATATGGTTTTCTCTCTTTTCTTTTTAACCTAGAGACAAAATGGTCATAAAATTATATTAGATATATATGTTATTATATTTTTTACTTGGGTATATATGCATTTAAGGTATATTTGTAAGGGTATATATACAATTGTTCCTAAAAAATTAATGTTAAATGCGACCAAGGGTGATTTGTAATGGCAATATACTCGTTCACAACAGTTACCTCACCGGCTTCAAGCACGGCTTCTTGAACCCCTTAAAGCTAAATATATAACTAAAAGTTATATTTGGATTTTTTTTTCAGAACTAATATTACATTAATTTGTTTATTCTATTGAGGGCTTCCAATTAATTGACATATATAGGATCTCTCTGCATGAGTAAACTAATTTTGAGTTATGTTTAAATCCACCAAGTCGATTGAATTTTTTGAAATTACATGAACTTGGTTGTTGATTTAATTTATACAAACATATGTTAGCATACTTTAGAAGCATTAAATACATTAACAAATTTTAGTTAGAGCAACAAACGAACCACCTCATGCACATAACAAGAAAATAATATACTTTGTCATTTTTTTAAATAAATTATTAAATTTTTGTAATTTGATTAAGTCTCCTCATTTATTAAAATATTTATGTATTGCCACCTTTACGGTTGTTTGTGTGACATTGGATGGGTTGGGCCTTTAGCGTTAAAATTAAAATGGATAGTTGACATTTGTAAAAAAAAAAAAAAAACACTAGAATATTTACGATATCACACACTGTTTAAAAAAAATTGTGGACATTGTATCCACTTCTCAACATGCATGGCCCATTATTATTTTGTAATGTTAAAACATTTAAAGGACAAAGATTTGACAAAACCACCGCAATAACCATCCTTAATTATGAAACCATTAACCCGCCGTAATCATAATCATAACATTATAAGAGCACCGTAATACTATTTTTTCATAAGCAAAATATAAAAAAAAAAAGTAAATAAATAATAAGTAGACTTAAATTCATTTTTATTCCCCTTGATAAAAATAATTATTTTCCTTTAAATATTAAAAATATCAACTTTTTTTAAATGTTGCATAAGTTGATTCACTTTAGTATAAAAGTTTTATAAGATGTTTCAATTTGAATCTAAAAAATAAAACTTTTGGACTAAAAGTGAAATAAATGATAAAATTTTTAGATTAATCTTAATGTATTTAAGCTTTTGAAAGAATATGATTAGTTTTTTTTATCAAATCTTATGAAGCAAAATTGAAATTAACTTTAATAAATAAATGTTATCACAACATATCATAGTCTTGTGATCTCACTATTATTTTTATACCCGTTTCTCTATTATTATCGAATAATATGTATAAATATTGTAATTTTTTGTTATTCATATTTACATTTAATATTAATATGTTTATATTTATTTTATGTTTAAAAATCTTGTTTTATTACTTGTATTATGTCTAACTCTATATATATGTTTTTTAATAAATATTTTTCACATCTTACATGTTTATCACTCACCAAATATCAAATTAAGAACTTAATTATGTTTCAGACTGAAAATTTGTTAATATTTTCTATAAGTTTATTAAAAATTCACTATTTTATTTATTTAACATGTATTATACATGCTCGAGTTTTTAGCCTGGAATTTTACAATTAATAAGGTAGCTAGTGATTCCTAACATGGACACATCTAAGCATTTAAGGCTTTTAGCCTTTACCATTAGACTAGAAATATTTGTTTTTAAATATTTTTTGAACAACTAATTGAATCATTGACGGTTCACTGACTCACCTGATCATCTTTATTACTTTTATACGAAATCTTAGAAAACTAGGCTGACACTTCTTTTAAATGAAGCTCATACATCAGTCTGTTACTATCAATCCTGAATCTGAGACCATACTAAAAAAAATTCATATCAGATGAGAAAACTCTCTTACTCAACTTGAAACATTTTTGTATGAATTCTAGAGGTAATTCACCTTAAACACTTGAGCTGATAATCATTAGAATTTGTTTCCAAATAATAGTGTCTTTTTTATGTATCAAATTACAGTATCATTGTATACCATATGAAATTATATTATAATATACCATCACGTAACATATCATATTCTATTAAGCTTTCTTAGTCCCGATTATTATGGATGCTATTAAAGAGTTAGACGTCTTTGGTGATACGGGCATCATTCACTGATATAGTTAAGTATATTTATATATTTATTAAGTTTTTGAAAAATTATAAAGGAGAAGGAAAATTTAAGATTTAAAGTTCAAAAGCCCAGTATAAATGAAAGCTACATGATAAGAAACAAAATAAATAATGACATAAATAAAACAATTAAAAAACACTATATAATTATTATTTAGAGGTGTCATTGACCAGCCATTCGGTCCAATGATATGAAGCATGAGGGGTGGAGCTTAGGGCCTTTTAGCTCATAGGTTTTATACCGATTCTAGGGGTTTTATTACAGTTTGTGAGTTTTTAGAATTTGATGAAACTAAATGGTGCACCTTATGTTCGAGCTTCTCCCTTTTGAGGACGTGCCAACTGATCGACTGTTGCCGTTCAAAAATTATCATTTAGAGACATATATAGGGTATGTAAGTTTATACATGATCATGTAATACTTGTACATAATTAGATGGATTTATTTTGCCTCAAAGACACATGTTGCTCGGGATGTTCAAAATCAGATTTTCGAAAATTTCAGATAGTGAATTTCATCATCCAAAATCCGTAATTGAAATTCGGATATCCGAAATTTCGGATTCGGATTCAGATATCCAAACGGATATCTGAATTTTAATAAAATATGCATTTTTTTAATAGTTTTTATAAAAAAAATAATATTTTTTATTAAAAAGGATTTTGAATATCCGGAGTTTTTATTAAGATATACTAAATATCCAAAAATATCTACAATTTCTAATTAATATTTATTATTTATAAGTTTTTTAAAAAATATTTAAGATAATTCGAATATCCGAAAATTCTCAAAATCACAATCCAAATCCAAATCCAGAATTTCAAATATCCAAATTTCAGACATTTCAGATTCAGTTTTGAATTCAGATATTTTTAACACCCCTACTGATGCCGCAACATAGGGCTCCATATCCTTCACACGTTAAAATTACCTTGTACCTTAACTCGAACCTTATAATATAATTGTTTATTTTCTCTTTAATTATATTTACTTTATTGCACTATGCGTTACCAGAAGTGGAAGATATGAGACGAGGGGCAATTAAGAACCCATCAACCATAAATCGAATAAAATAAACGAGTCAAAAACCACAAGATCACGGACCCGCGTTGTTTAAACGCATACATCAATCATAGCACCATGAAACCATTAGGAATAAACTTATATATATGTACTTTTTCAACATCTATATATATATATATATGTGTATTAACTTAACCCCTAATCACAACTCACTACCAAAGAATTCATAAAAACCTTAGAGAAAAAAGAATATGAGTGTGGAGTTACTAGATGGTGGCATCATTCTCGGCTTTATCGAAGACGATGAAGCATTCAACGGTTCGGTTCAAGACCGTTTCACTTACCTAGACACGAACCATGATGGTCTTTTATCATACTCGGAGATGTTGAAAGAGCTACAATCTTTAAGGATGATTGAAACCCATTTTGGGATTGATGTGAAACCCGACCCCGAAGAGCTGTCTAATGTCTATGACTCCTTGTTTTTGCAGTTTGATCGCGATTCTAATGGAACAGTGGATTTGGAGGAGTTTAAAGCGGAGACGAAGAGGATGATGCTCGCTATGGCGAATGACCTTGGCTTATTGCCGGTTCAGATGATTTTGGATGAAGATAGTTTTCTGAAGAAAGCGGTTGATCGGGAGGTTATGAAGTTGCGGTCCGATGTATCGGCTTAATTAGCATCATGTGTTACCTATATATCTTTTTGAAAGTTTTGATGTTTGGTTTTGTGTCATATGTATGGTTATTTACGTGCTAACAATAAATAAAAGAACGTGTAATATAAAGAATAATGTGCATATATGGTTAGGAGTTACAAGAAGAGGGGTTTAAAGTGTGTTTTGATACTTGTTTCAGTGTCGTTGTTTCAACATAAAAATGACTTTAATTAAGGAACTATGATAATAATATAAACGATTGTACCTATATATTCTTTTAAATGTTATATATAAGACGATTTTATAAATGTTTACAGCACTCTCTTTTTCTCAGTATATCTGATAAGTATTAGATAAAAATTTTATTCAACAGGTCTCTAGTTTGTTTTTTACCCATCGTGATTCACTAATAGAAAACTGACTGTTTTGCTACACAAATGCGTAGGGAACAAGCATTTTCGATTCAATCTTAAAGTTTCAATTCCTTTAATTTTTTTAAATGACCCGTTTTGTTCTCTACCAACAAAAATTTTAGAACCAGTCACTTATCATCATTAAGTAGATTTAAGAGAATTTACAATCTATCCTCCATCCTCATTCTTATAATTACACTAAAAACCGTTACTTTTTCTCTCATTTTTCTAATTAAATAATATTTTTTCATATATTTATCATTACATTTTCTCTCTCATCCACTCACAACCATTTTAAAAAATATTAAAAATTTATAAGAGTTGTACTGTGTTTTTCCATATTTCTTCAAATACACCCCCATAAATTCTATATTTCCTTCATTTACAACCATTTACAATAATCCCCTGTAATATAAAGCACACACTCACATCAAAATAAGAAACAAATTATGTATGCTCTAATGTTTCATCCAAAATGAAGATAAAAAGTTTTAAAATAATTTTTCATAAAAATATATCACACAGGTGTCTAGTTTGTTTTTTTACTTATCCTGTTTCACTACTAAAAACTAGCTGATTTACTATGTAAATGCATAAGAAACAAGCATTTTCGATTCAATTTTGAAGTTTTAATTTCCTTAAATATTTACCTAACTCTTTTTGTTCTCTACTAACAAAAATTCTTAAACATGTCACTTATCATCATTAAATTAAGTAGATAAGATGTTTCATCCGAAATGAAGATAAAATGTTTTAAAATAACTGTTTTTAACATCTCGAGATGCCAAAAATAAAAGGACTTTACTTTGAGATGCTGCAATTTAATTGTACTCAATGCAGATTGCAGATAAAATATACTAAGACATTTGGTACGATAGTGGTAAATTATTAAGATCAGGACATAGTGCACTATTTTCAAAACTAACATTTGAGAACGATAACAGTTAATATTATAATATCTCTAATATAAACGTTATGGATAAATTCTGACAACAGATGAAAGTTAAAAACATGACAAGGAAATGTTGTTAAAGTATTGGGACGATACGTTTTGTAAGCAAAGGACATGTTTTGTAAAATGCTAAAACTGATAATGTTTCAAACCTTTAATATACTTAGATCGTCCCACATGTCGATAATCCAAATGAAAAGAAATGAAGTCAATTTGCTCAGAAGATGGAGAACAGGAGAAAGCCTTAACGAAAGTTGCATCGTTATGATAATTATCCTAAGTATATTAAAGGTTTGAAACATTATCGACATGGAGGAGGAATGTGAGAAAATATTATCTGAGGAGGAATGAAGCCAACTTTCTTTCTCATACTTCTTTTATAACATTTCATTTTTATAGATAATGCTATTTTATAAATATTATAAAATGTTATAAAATGTTATAAAAGAAGTATATTAGCCTTAACGGGAGAAAACATTATCTATAAAATGTTATAAAACTAATAATGTTTCAAACCTTTAATATACTTATACAATTTCTTTCTCATACTTCTTTTATAACATTTTATAGATAATGTTTTATATAAATTTAAATGCATCGTTATGATAATTATTCTGTCTTTATATTTTATGTAATTTGTTTTTTTAAAATTTGAACAACATCTAAAATAATATGTATAAAAAAGTAAAAGGAAATCATATTAATATGATAAAGCTAGGGGCAATATATCTGTTTACACCCGCTACTTAAAATTTCTATCAGTATAAGCATCTAACGAGGTTGTTTTCCAACACTCACTTAAAAGTTTTAGGTCCCCTACACTTCTAACATGTATCATAAAAGAACATATAAGTTATCTTCTATTATTGTCCCATGGTCAAGAATTGTGTGTAAGAAAAAGAAATGATAAGCATTCCAACATGATTGTTGTTGTAGAGGGGCCAAAACTAAAATGCACTAACATCAAAAAAGGGAATTATACATGGAATAGACATAACCCTACTAGCAAGAAAACTTTATGAAACCCAATCTGCTACCAACCATGTGCTCAAAAGCACCACCATAAAAACATATAAATTAATTAAAGAATAATAAAAGAAAAATGTAAAAAAAGTAAAGTACTTGATATATAACTCTTATCTACCCCTTCACTTTCCAGTTCTAGTCATCACTTCCTTGATCTAAAGTTCAACATTTCCAGCTCTAAAGTTCTCTAACCTTACCTAATCCAGGCTATTTATACATATATTTATTATTTTCTCAACCTTTTTTAATCACTAGAATTAATTACAAGAAAACTTACAAGATCCCATTAATATTTGGCTAACGACATGATCAGATAAAAGACAGCACCGCGTCATCTCTGGTTTTATTATCTGAACCTTGAACGACTTATTCACAACGTTTATTTCCAAATAACAACCCCCAAACGACATTAAAATAACACAATAAACAAATGAACATATTTAATTAACAACCCTAGGAATCCAAGAAGCTTGCAAAATCCAAAATGTACCATGATGTTATCAGTATTTTTACATCAAAATGTATTCTAGTGTCAGCACTTTCTTCATATTCAAGCTTATAATCTATTTAGAAGTGAAAAAACTGTCTAGCATACTGTCAAAAGTAAATACAAGTGGACCATATGTTATTGTTCTTTTGTACCACAAGCATATGTGGTATCTTTTTCCTTCCTTTCTTTCTAATATAACCAAAACAACCTAGATGAATTCCATCAATTGTAGAGATGGGTATCACCGGAGAGCTCGTGAGGAGCGCGTTCTCGAAGCATCGATCTTTTGGAACCACCCACGACACGAATGTGAGTGTTTAATTGTTTATCATCTAATCTTGAATCTTGAATCTTGATCTTGATCTTTTTGTATAATTTTCTTGTTTTTTGATTACATTAGGTGATGAGAAACCATGCAGTTGAAAGAAAGAGATGGGCTAGTGTTAGATCATACCTTTGTGGTGATGAATTTAGTTCAATTATAGCTGAGGAAGATTTAGCTTCTAGAACAAGCTCAAAAGCAGCTGTTATGAATTCTGTTGTTCTAGAAGATTATTCCAACTCTGCTAGAACATCAAAAGCTACTGTTTTTAGTTCAAGAGTTGATGATGATTCGACATCTGTCAAAGGTTCCGAGGCTACTGTCACACAACCGCTTTCTGAACACTCGAATGCGAGTCTAGAAGCTGATGAAAAGACCAAAATGATCTCTGAATATGAAGCTGCAGTAGTCATTCAGTCAGCATTTAGAAGCTTTATGGTCATTTCACCAACACATCTTCATGTTTTCTTGATCTTCATGTTATTTGATCTCATTTTTAACGGAACTTGACGAGGGTCAAAAGGGTCCGCTGATCATGTTTACCAGAATGTGTCAGTTTTTATACATAAAAAGCTCAAATCTTTTTTTAAGGAAAACATTACTTAATTAAACTATAGTCAATAAAAAAGATAATCTTATTCTTACAACAAGCTATGGTTCTGCCACTAATTATTCTTCATGTTTCTTGATCTTCGTGATTTCTTGATCTTCATGCTTTAACAACTTATAATTTTTCTAAATTTGCAGGCGAGACGTCAAACTAAAAGACTTGAAGAAGTGGATACGAGTGATCGGGATCTAGAGTCTATAGCAACATCAGTAGAAGTCCAAACCGGAAACTCAATAGTTGAGGTTATTATAGATGGTAGCGAAAATTTCACTCGTCCTGTGCATCCTCACAAGGGCGCGAGAGTACAAACGTTGAAGCAAAAGGTATAAATATACAAATATACTAGGAGAATCAAACTATATTTGTCTTCGTAGAGTTTAAAGATGTGACGGGTTAGATGACGGGTCATAATTATTTTTTAAGGGTGAATTAGTTATAAACATATCTTTATTTGATTTTAAAATTTGTTATATCAAACCATCTATTTTTTGAACAACTCATATATTAATCCTAATCTACTTCATGTCTCAGGTAAGATTTGAACGGAACACATTATGAATAAAGAAATTATGATTTAAGTACGTATTGCTATGCGCCTATGCTAGTTGTACGTTATAACGAATTATGGGGTAATAATGATTGCAAATTTATTAGATGTAATAATAATAAAATAATAAATTTAATGGATAAAATGATACGTGAGTTACTGAGTTTGAGCACAAGAAATAAAATTTAAGTGACTTTTAACATATTTAACCCTAAAATCAACCGTTTTAAAAGAATCTAAGGATTGGAAGAATATGTATATTTTTATATTGGGAATCAAAATTGACAGTTTATAGCTAATGTTGAATTGACAGTTCTTTTTGGCCTTTCCAAAAAAAATAATTATAATTTGATGAAATCAATATTCATGAGTTTCTACGATAAAATGGAATAAATCAAAATCATGAACCCGTCAAATCGAAATCGTGACTCCAGATAACGAAATTAGGACTCAAGAGTATATTGATCATGAATCATTTCATAACATCCGGTGCGTTACATCGTTTCGTCTGTGTTTTACGGACCTGTAACTTTAGATATTAAAAAAAGTTTTATTTGTTTTAACTTGGAATTTTTTTTTGTTTCAATTTTCAATTGGCTTCTTGTCACTAGGACATCCCCTAAACCACTTCCCTAATTGGTAGATAATTTTATTTGATATGAAACATTCATAATATCTCACTACTAATATATACTTTATAATTCGTAAATGAATAGAAATTATCACTTCTAACTCATATCTAATGTTTTGTTTTAGCCAAAAGATTGGGATGATAGCACCGTGAGTAGCAACATCTCAAAAATGAGGATTCAAAACAAACTAGAAGCGTCTACAAGGCGCGAAAGGGCACTTGCCTATGCTTTCTCACAACAGGTAACATGTAATAAAAACTCACAAGACCCTACTAATACTCTGCTAATAAATAGTATCAAGTAAAATACAGCTTGCTAGACATGTGAACTTCAAGGGATTATAGACAGAATACCAGTATAATCTGGATTTGAACTTGAAACCTTTATTTGAGGACTTAAGCACTTACCACTGTATCATCCCTTGAAGGTTTTACAGCGTGTTTTATTACAATTGATTATTACATTCTTGTTATTTAAAAGTATAGTCTCTTTCCAAAATGACATCCAAACACCATTAATAAAAAACCTTGAATTCACTATAGTTATGGAATTTGTTTATTTAGCTAAGGATCTGCTCAAAGAAGAAGCAAAGTGTGAGATCGGGGAGCGAAACAGAAGCAAACATGAGTTGGAGTTGGCTCGAGAGATGGATGGCGACTCGACAACATGACACTTCTTTTGGGGATATAAGCAAAAGGTTTGAGCAATTAAACGGGAATCAAAAACTAATGGTTAAAAGTAGAGTGATATCAGATATAGCGGGCGAAGAGAAGGAAAGTTGTGGATCAAACGAAGTTTCTGTTCATTTCGATAACGTTTCTTTGAGCTCAAGAACAGCCGAAAAACCTTACTCTAAGCCCGTTCGAAATAGGGTCAAATCGACAAGTGTCTCGAGGCGAAAAAAGTCTACTCGTTACGGTTTAAATAAAGAGTGTTGCAAGGTAAGAATAGCCCCGAAGGGGGGGCGGGGGCGAAAATAATTTTTATTAGGGGGGGCGAACTCGAGTTTTATATGAAAATTTACACTACCGAGCCAAAAATTTACACTACCGGATTAAAGTTTAACACTACCGACGAAAAAAAGAGGGGGGGCGGCGGCCCCCCCGGTCCTAACTATGCTCCGCCAATGAGAATAGGTAAAGTATATTTGATTAGGTTATAGTTTCGTGACTGATGATTTTAATGTTCAAACTTGACAGGTTAAGAAGCAAGGAGAAAGAGAAATTAGATGTGACAATAAACAATAACTACTGTTAGATTTGATATCACTACTATGTAATTATATATGTTATGTTAATTAATGATGTGGTAAATTTGTAAAAGAAGTTAAACATTATCTAGGTTGGGTTTGTAAAGTGTCTCTTATATGATAATATTGAAGTTTATTGTGACTTTTAAATGTTAAAATAGATCTTGAAGTTAGTTTATTAAAATTTATATCTTGAAGACCTAGTTTCGTGATTGTCGCTAATGGTGTTGCTACTACTTATACTATTACTATTATTGTTATATTTTATTATTATTGTTGTTATAAATACTACTATTAGTTTTAATTAACTTTTAAGCTTTTTTCAACGTAAATATCTAGCTATATTAATTGAGCTTTTAAATAGCTTATCTACTGTGATAAATAAACGTTTATTTGTTTGCTTCTGACTCATGTCACTTATATGAACATGTCACTTATATGAACAATTAGTTCAACACGCATGCTTCATCATACATTTTACATGACCGTCAAACATGCTCAAAAAAATATTCCAACAGAAGGTCTCGAAGGTAAACTTAGATAAGATCTTTTTCTTTAAAAATGCATTTTGAAAATTTTCAAATAAAAGAAACTATAAACAACCTAATAAAACAATTAGGCGTGACTATATACTATATGTTTACATAAACAATAAGATCTTATCTTAAACTTTATAATTTTAAAAGTTTTAAAGTTAACATGTTATAAATCTCAAAAATTCATCATTTGGTGCTCTTTTACAAAGATTTCCTATTCATAACAAACAAAGTTTTATATTAGAGAACGCTATGCAAATATCATTTACATGTTATACATACAACACTAACAAATTAAACGTTAAACCAAAGTTTAACAGTGAAAACCAGAAGTTAAACGCTTGTTTAACATAGTTATACGCTTAAAAGGGAAATCCAAAAATTAAATGCTCATTCAACATTTATAGTAAAAACTTAAATGCATGTTAAAAGCCTATACACCCATTTAACAAAAAGCCAAAAACTAAATATCCGTATATAGCTAAAACGGGTAATGTAACATATACTATACATGCATATACACATGGGCGGAGGATAGAGGAGAACGGGGGGGGGGCTCTTTTTTTCGTCGGTAGTGTAATTTTTTGGCCCGGTAGTGTAATTTTTTGGTCCGGTAGTGTAAATTTTTATATAAATATTAAGTTCGCCTCCCCTAAAAAAAATAATTTCGCCCCCATCCCCCTACGAGGATGTTCAAGCTCCGCATTTGCATATACATCACCATATACTATGACTCTTTTAGTCCTCCAGTTGGAAATCAAACCTTAACTTACAAACAACTCACACTCAAGAAACCTTGATAACAATAACACCCAAATGAAATCATGAATCCATGAAATCATTGATCACCATCATCGTTAAAAATCTTGAATCTTGAAGCACATTCTTCCACCACTCTTCATGTCACCATTAACCATACATCTAATCCTAACATTCTCTCTGTTCATCCACCCACACCCCACAACCAGCGATCAATCGTTCATCTCTGTGCTCATATCCAAAAAGGGCCTCGATTTCCTCAAGAATTTGCTCGTAAAGAAAGCACTTTCAACCATCACTCCATCCCCACTTACTGAATTCGATAGTACTGTTCATATCCCTTTGGTTGGTAAAGTTCATGTTGTTCTTTCTGACGTCAATTTATATCGGTTGAATGTTGGGTTATCGCAAGTTATACCCGGTGCCTACGGTGTATCGATTTCGGGGTCGGATGTTAACTGTGATTTGAGTATGAAATGGCATTATGATTATGGTTCTTCGGTTTTCCCGATTTCGTTTTCGGATAGTGGGACTGCTGATATTGAGGTATTCTGTGATGTTAATTTTCAAGATTTCTTGAAAATCTCAGTTAAATGTCTTAAATGTTTCTAAATTTGAGCATATATTGGGCTTTTAGTTTACATATCAGTTAGAATAAGTAAATTATTGATCTTTCTGCAGTGAAATTTTGTAATTTATGTTTTATGGGTTCAATCAGAACTCAGATTCTGATTGATTATTGCTGACTTGAAGAATTAGGATTAGAATCATAATGAGATAATCAGATTAATTCTACAATTACATCAGTACCTCATTTTCCTTGCATCAACTTCTTATTTGCTTCTCAAATCAGGTTATTTTCACCTTAAATAGTTAGAAACAAAGAAAGATTGTTAGTGTTGGCCAAACATGGTATAATTGGGTGTCTGAATCAAAATTTGGTTATTTACAAAAATATTTAGCATGATCTACTACAGGATACAATTTTCGTATGGTGTCATATGGTTTTGTATGATTTACTTGAGTTTAGTACTTTTGAAACAAATGGAAGTTTATTGTTTGTTGTTTAATGATATGAGTGTTGGTATGATCATGCTAAGGTTAATGGCATGGAGATGGTGGTGACATTGGGTATGGATATTAGAAAAGGATCTATGAGACTCTCCACCATTGAATGTAATTGTCATATTAATGATATTACCATAGATCTAGATGGAGGTGCATCTTGGCTCTATCAAGGGTATGTTAAATCTTTTGACTTTATCTTCTTTATTGGTTTGACTAATATTTCAAAGTCAAATGGTAGACTTTTCAACTTCAAAATTGACATGAGCACTTCAATATTCAAGTAAAAGATTCAGGGCTAAGTTGCTCAAACCTAAGGAGAGTTTATGTATTTATAGAGAGGCATGTTCATTATATAACCAATTAAGTAGAGAACTATGAGAACTGCATATGCACTTGAGCGTAGCGCACGAAAGATATGCACATGTAGTACAATTGTCTATGCCTTTCTCGTAGTTCTTTACTTAATATTGGTTCTGTGCCGAACATCCCTTTTTACGTTTATCTGAATAATTAGTTGTCTTATATCTACATCTTTACCTACTTATCCAAATATGTTTGCTTTGACCCTAAAGTCTTACTTTTCAGGATTCTGAATGCTTTCAAAGAAGATATAGTGTCAACAGTAGAAAAAACAATCACCAATATACTACAAACCGAAATTTCAAAGCTTGGATATCTTCTACAAAGGCTCCCGAAACAACTTCGAGTTGATGATGTGGCATCATTAAATGTCACATTTGTTAACAAACCTTTTTTAAGT
>BJCO01363084.1:0-18192 GCA_018326465.1 Flaveria floridana
TTTTACACTTTTGACCCCTCAACTTTGGGTTGACTTCCATTTCTTCCTTTTTATTTCTCTTTTATCTTCTTATTTCCTTTAAAAAAATGGTTGTTACACTTAGCCACCGCCATATCCATCTTAGTATCTATGAATAATTAAATTAATGTGTTTTATTCGAATATTTAGACAATTTAACGCATGGATATTTTAAGTGATGTAATGATTAAGTTTGGATGTATATAATTCCACTATATTGTGATGATATCAGTCGGTCATGGCCAGACCCGGTCAACGGGGAGTGACATTAATTAGCATCGGCTCGGTACGTTATGATGTAAATTAAAAAATCAAAATATAATTATTGAAAAAATTGAATTAAAGAAAACAATTGCGTATATTATAAAAGTCTATAAGACTACTATATTATCACAACAAAATTAGTAAAAACATATGTGGTATTTATAACGGCAATCACTTATTATCTAGATATTACAGGGGGTTTCATTTTATGAATATAGGTTAGAGTTAGTGCTCAATCGCAATGAAAGTAAATGACGGTTTTATATGGCCAAGTGTACATGTTTTAGTACTTATATTATAAGCATCATATGTTATACTTTATTGTAAGGACATAAATGAAATAAAATGGTTAAATTTTTAAAATTTAAATATGACTTTTCATATGAGTGTCTTAATCCATATGTAAAATTATCATTCTATCATTCTTTCACTTTTATTATAAAACATATAGATAAATATTAATTAGTAAATATAAATTTAAATGTCAATTATAGCATCATAAATATAATAAAATTTAATGAAATAAATTAAATAATATCATATTATTAAATAATATATTAATAATTTTATTAAATACATGAAAGAGAAAATCACAAAAATATCAAAATATAGAAAATTTAATGGATAATATCATATTACCCCTAAAGTGTCTTAAAATCTTAATCAATTTTTTATTCCACCCCTCTTAAATATCTTGCACTGCTTTATATATGTTGATTCAAAACTTATATGCTTGGTAAAATTATATATCTATCTAAAGAGATGTATTAAATAGTAGTATAAATATAACTATTTAAATAAACTAATACTTAATTTAAACAACATTTAGTTATAAAAATATGATTAATAACTATAGATTAAAATGTCATTTTATATTATTATAAATAAAATAAAATTAAATAAAATGAATTAAATAATATCACATTATTAAATAATGTATTAATAATGTATATTAAATAATACAGTAATTAGAAAAAGTTAATTAAATGGGGTAAAAGTGGACCTATTGCATAAAGCACTTGTATTCTATGCTTAAAATGTTGTATAGGTATCTTACACTTTGAGTGAAATTATCATCTTATTCTTCTAATATGTATTATATAATAATATGGATAACATTTACAAGATGGATAAATAGTTTAAATCAATTATTGGACCATGTTTATTTTACATAGTTGTGCCACCATTTGTGTCTGGACTCACATTCTCTGCTTCTTGCTCTCAGATTAATCTCCCTTCTAATTCTCAGGCAGGCTTCCCTGTAATTGTATTTATGTGATAATTATGTGTTTAGACTACTTAACGTTGAAATAATTTGTGATATCTTATTTGTAGTTTTTTAATAGGGCCTTCACTGAGATTACTTTCGAAATGATTGTAAATATAAACTCTTTGTTATTCTGTCAAGTTATGTTAAGTGTTTAGGAATTTAAGAATAAGAGTTGCATGAAGAAAACAAGAAAAGGTATGCTCTGCATTATTCTTTTGTGATATCATAACCATTGCTTGAGGAAGCAAAAGGGAATCTCCCGATTACTGCCCCTAATCATAGCCACATTTTGATTTCAGTAAAGATCAAATCCTATATGCTATATTCTCATCTTATTGAGTTATATTATCATATTAGTTTAAAAACTCGTGTATCACATGGGTTAAATAAAAAAATTAAATTGAAATCAGTATTTAAAAATTACAAAACTATTATTTGAGATAATTATGTATAATTAACTGTCTCAAGTAATAAAACAATAGCAACATTTTTTTGAACTTTCATATTTAAAAATATGTTGTTTAAAAAAAGGCAAATTGAATTTTAATAATTTAAACTATTACTCATTACGCGATAATAATCCATACGATTAATTTGGCCGACAATAATCTCAGCTTTCACTTTTATTACCAACAACAGTCACAATAATATATTTTCTTTTGTTTTACGTTTGATTTGGACTCGATTCCAGTCGCAATAATGATTATAAACGAAATGAAGAAAGATACAAGTAAAACTGAGTCTAAAATAAATAAAAATTAAACATAAAAATTGGAAAATTAGATTACTACGACTATTGTTGTTAACAAACGTGAAAGTTAGAAGTGTTGCTAGCCAAATCAATAATAAGGATTATTATCGATCGGTAGGTAAAAAATTGGATTATTTAAATCCAATTTGCCTAAAAAAAGTTTTTAAATGATTTTTAAACACTGCCATTATATTAAAAACTTTGTTTGTATTAAAAAAAACTTCATTATTAATAATATGTTGTTTCTAAAAAATTACGCCTTTTAACAAAAAGAAAATGTTTTTTTACTTATTAAAAATTTATTTAACAATTTGAAAAGGATATACAATATCATTAGCATTTAATATTCTCATTTAAAGGTTGACTTGCTATGGTAGTGACATGCATCAAAATGCTTGTAAGAAGATAACATGTGGTAAAATGGTTATAAGAAGATAACATGTGACAATAATTATTTTATTTTATTAGTACAGAAATTTGTTTAATAATTTGAAAAGTATATACAACATCATTAATATTTAATATTATCATTAAGGGTTGTCTTGTTATAATAGTGACATATGATAAAATGATTGTAAAAATATGATATTTGATAAAATGATTGTGAGAATGATACGTGACAATAATTATTTTGCTTTATTAGTATAGATAATTTATAATTGACTGCAATTTAAATGGGTTACATCATAATCTTCCATTTGAATTACAAGAAACACTTGTGTTTGATTTTAGGCTGCTTATTTTATAGATTTTATGTAATTATGTTTGTAGGTTGTGTTTCAAAACTTCATAATATCATCAAATTATGTGACATTGTTGATAATGAGGTCTTTCTAGGTGATAATTAAAAAAAAGGTATAAGTTTTTAATCCATTCAATTAGTTATACTTTTAAGAGTCTAAATCTGGTCAAATTATTACAATGGTGTATTGTATTGAACTGTGATATATTTATTGTTATATAAGTGTAAATTTGTACGATGTATATATATAGGGGCCAATTACTATACAAAGTGTAATTGTCATACAAAGCATATGAAATCACTATTGCGTGACATGTGTTTTTTGGCGGAGGGTAGTTTCGTACGCGTCACAATTACGCATATAAGGTATATAATTATGCAAGTTATATTCATAATTATGTCATTATATCTATTATTACGAAAGTTATACATATTATTACGCAAAGTAAAGTACTCACGTTATAAAAAATAATTACGCAAGTTATATGTTTAATTATGCAAGTTATGTGATGATTACGCCAATTATGTTCATAATTACGCAGTTGATACTCACGCAAGTTATACGCACAATGCACAACACATAATATTTTTTAAAAAATGTATATATATATTTTTTAAAAAATATAGTAATACTATACTCATATTAAAAAGGATAAAATACTCGATTTAGGGTCTATTTTTTTATAAAAAAATAATATCATATAAAAAAGTTACGTGCGCTTAAAAACGGGCTTAAAACGAGAGGAATTTGAAAAATCAACAATTATAGTCTATTTCCAAATCTACCCTGCAGACAAATTCTTTGCATGATTATTCTATCTTAAATTTGAATCGTTAATCTTTTAAATAAATGGTTGTTGTTACTTTGTACCCTTCCCACAAATTTATCACTTTTTATCTTAAACTTTCCCTATACATATATTTCTTTTGTTGCAAGTTTGAATATCAAGCTTGCATAATCTTTTCATATAAAATAACCTATACCGAAAGAAATTGTCATTAACCCAAGAACGAATAAACTAGGAATAAATAACCAATACAGGTTAACACCACTTTCATGCTTACTCTTTTAGATGCAAACTCTTTCATAAACTTTTCATTGTCAATTTCTTTTACTAAATCTTTTTCAATTGAAAAAATAGCTAATTCATTTAATTGGTTTTGTGACATCATAGATCTTAAATAACTTTTTGACAACTTAAATTTGAATAAAACATTTTTTAGCTGAAGCATCAACTACAGGAATAGTTAACATAATTATTTAAGCAACATGTGCATTCAAAAAAGAATTAAACTTCTTAATCAAATACTAACCTAATACTAATAATCAAGTTAAAAGTCAAAGCATAAACAATCTATTTGCGAATATTCAAGCACTAGAATTAAACCAATTCATTAAACAAGTGGGAGGTTAATATCTATGAGTTGCAAACTAACATTTGAAATAGTATCTAGTGTTTTATACCAACAGGAGGCAAGAGTACTATCCACAACACAAATCAAAATTAAAACTCAGAAATTTAAATCTATAATTGGAATTAAAGAAACAAACCTTCAAAACTAGGGTTCAGAGAACTATCACACATCTTTATTCGTAATTCGTAACATTTGTTCGCAATTCGCAACTCACAACCTTTGTAAATTGTAATCCTTTTGATCTTATTTGTTACACTCAAAATCTTTGTTCGCAATCCGCAACTCGTAAACTAGAATAAAGAACAGTAGAAACAGAGTTTTAGATACTCAGATGAGAATCAAGAACACTCACAAGATGCAAGTCGCAATTCGTAAATGTTTGAATTAATTTTTCAAATTGATATTGAGGGGAGATGGGAGTTAGAAGGGTTCAATTTCATTAGATTGGTGGCTCAACTAAATTGTGTCTAATCGAGTCAAATTTTCTATATATATAAACAAACTACACAAAATTTAGAGGCTCTAAGGACCCAAAGCTCTAGCTTTACTAGCTTTGGGCATGAGCTGCCCCTAAGAATCGAATATGAAAGGAGTATCAACTTCATCTCTCAAGAATGACCGTTGTTTTAGGTTGAATATTCCTTTGAGGCCATTAAGGTGGTGGGCGGCGGTGGGACGACGGTGGTGGTCTAGTTGGATGGTGGTGGTTTGGTAGAACAATAGTATTTTAAGCTTGAAGATGAAATTGTGGGTCCCATCTTTCATAAACTTATGGACCTAACTTGTAGTTTTTTAAACATGTGGACCAAAAGTAAAAGCAGGCCTAAGCATAGGGACCTTTCATGTAATAACTCTAATATAAATTAATAATATAAATACACATATATACATATACGAATACACACACAGTCAATTCACCAGCTACCCTATCGTTGCTGGCCAAACCCATCGCAGCCGCCAGCTACGAACGCTTCTCCGGCCAACATCCCCCTTCTCTTCCGCCCCGTCATAACACCACCATAAACCATCACCACCGCCCCTTTTCAACCACCACTGTCACAATCACCTAATCACCACCGTCGTACATAGTGCACCACTAGTCTTGACCACCTCCACCACCTCCACCATTGTCACCATAACCCTCGATTGCAGCCACAACCACCGACGGAATCACTCCATCGCAAGATTCATCGGAGATCCACCACAATGGGAAGATGATGGTGGTTCACAGGCGGTGGGGAGGCAACGGTAGTGTGTAGGTAGTGGGGATGTGATGGTGGTGTGTAGTCGATGGTATGCCAACAATGGTGTATGTCTTTAACAAGTTGAAGAAGATGATGTATGTGGACTTGGTGTGTGTGTGTGTGTATATATGCATGACCAGTTATGGCTATGCAACAATTTCACAGTTTGAGAGTATCATACTTACTGGATCAAATAGAGAACTAGACAAAGAAACAAAGAAGTAACAAGTAATGAACTCAAGAACATTTATTGGTTTTTCACGATGATGTATATTGCTCTCAAGTAATTTACAAGCGTTATAATTGCTTCTTTTAAGGGCGGATACATGAGATATTTTATACTACAACCTATAGCCAACCATACTTTAAATGCCAGCTGGACACTAATCTAGACAACAAGATCAATATAGAGTCAAAAGGCAGATTGTATTTTGACATATGACTACAACATGTTATAGCTCACATCTTAATATATTACAAAAATGATAAATGTATAAGAGTAAAAAGTTACAAAAACCATAATGTACAGTTGACAAAAGTATGGAGATAATCACCAACTTGTATAAGTTGGTGAGTCTTCACAGCTGGTAGCGGAAAGTTGTTCAGCTTTTGTCAAAAGTGTGTCAGGGACACATGTCTTCAAATTCTTTGAAAGAAATCAGTCTTCAAGCTTTGAAAGACTCCGTCTTCAGGCTTCGGAAGAGTTCATCTTTGGCTTTAGAAAATTTAACATTTAGTAAATTTTGTTTTTGCATGTTCAAATCTTCTGAAATAACTTTCTTGTACTTCAGCTGCATGCTGAGAGATCCTTGGTTAACATCAGCCTCTAAGATAACTCTTACAATATATTAACTAATTAAATAAAAAGTGGGCGCTACATATATTATTACATATGTTGAGACGAATATTACAATATGGACAAACCATGGGTACCAACCGTGTTACGATTTGACAAACAATAATTACAAATGATGTATTTCTCAAAAGTTGAGACGAATATTACAATATGGACAAACCATGGGTACCAATCGTGTAACTAACCCTTTATTTTTATATCGTCAGCACCATGAGGTTAATATTGCAATAAGGAAGGAGTTGTATTATCTTTTAATACGCATATTACCTTGCCTCTATGTCTAATGAAATGATCATAATAAATTTTATAGAATAAACCAACCTAAAAATATGCATATGTAAAAGGGTTTTATATATAATTATGTCATAAAATAGTAATCAAGTTTCAAAAGTGTTTCAACTAGGCTAGACATGCATATTTTAACAAAATTGGATTACTATGCCATCAAATCGAGTCATCATTAGATTTTTGTGTGTCAAGAAATAAATGAAGGAGATGATGTGGGCGATTAATTTTTTAATATATATAATTATGAAGGATCAGTGTTGGTCTCATAACACAAGATTATCTTACAAGCTCACTTAATCTCACTTGGTTTGATGAAAACAAATGAACACAAGAATAATTTTTCAAGATACTTGTATATATTGCTTCTCAACTTAGTATTACAAGACTCTTATAAGCATACTTATAGAGTTACAATGAGAAACTATATATACTACTATCTACAGCCGGTTATACTTGGATAACCAGCTGGAATCTACTACTAGACAAATACTATATTGCTAGAAATAAAGCATCTAAGATAAAATACTATCCTAGATTAGGTAGTCATGACAAGTCCATGGGTTACCTTTTGTCACCAAATAAAAGTGGCAATTGTACTATTTGATAATGGATGAACAGTGGATTAAAGTATGGTTACTACATGGACATGGGAAAGTGTTATGCAGTATACCTATGTCCACTAGTTCATAGTTGGTTCTTCCAAAGCTAAATGGCTTCAGAACAATAAGTTCTTCTGAGGACATTTATACTTCGGAAGAATCAACTTCTTACGAGTCTTCTGCAAGTCTTCATGACTTTATTCTTCAGAAGACTCTGTATTAGAACTTATAAGTTTGTATACTTCAAAAGGAGAACTACTTAGTCTCGAAATACTGAGTTCTACCTTTGGAAGTTCTTCATAGTTGAGCTTCGAAAGATCTTTGACTTGTCTTCGGAAGAGCAGCTTTGTCTTCAGAAGACCACTTCAATTGTACACTAAAATAATCTTAGTGTTGTTTTGGTTGTACCAACCTCATATGATCCAACAAACTCCTTCTAGGCTGATGCTACCAAAACTTCACTTCCTTCTACTCCTCAAAGTCTTCAACACAAGAGAAAACAAATATTATCTGTCTCTTTGTTCTTCTCTGATGTGTTGGTAAGGAGCTTGTACAAGTCATTCGTAGATAAAAATTCACTGTTGCTCTGGATGACATGTACCTTTTGTTGTGTCTCTCTTAAGAGAGTTAGTTGATGAGAATTATAGTCATATCCCATCTAACTATCGGATCCAAAGTTGGACCCTCAACTATCTGTAAGAATGTTCTTCCTTTTTTGGTTGCACATTTTTCTTCTTCTTTTGCTATCCTTTTCAACTCTTATTCAGTCTTGGCTTTCTTTGTAAGCTTAGCAAGATGAAGGCTGCTTAGATGATTCCTGATATGAGCAGCAATCTGAGAGTTGGAGGGATTGGAGAATGGTTTCTCTTCTAACTCAGTAATGTCAAATCTGCTAGAGTATAGCAGAGCTGATGTATCAAGTCTGTTCACTTGACCATTCTCTCTTTCCATAGTAAAACTATGTGTAGCTTCATCAAATCTCCACTAGAAAATTTTGCTTCTGGGATTGAGGGGCTTAGTTGACAGCTTGCCCCCTTTTCTTGTGTCCAGCAGAGTCACTAGTCTCCTTCTCAACTTCTTCTCTTCTTCTTTAAGTACGTCTGAGTTGGTTATAAGAAGTTGGAGAGCTTGGTCGAGTGTTCCCCTTAGCAGATCAAGGAATAAATCTCTTGTGAGGGAATAGGAAGACCTATCAATGTTTTCAGCTTAACGAACTCTTTCTCACAAGAGATGTCACTTAATGTTGTGCAGGTGGTGAGCTTCCTTTTGATCTCCTTGAACTCTTCTAAGGACATGGGCTTAGATGGTTCAGAAGATAGTTTGGGTAGTGATTGGGTTTGTGATAGGATCAAATGAATGAATTTGTGATGATGTTAGAATGCAATTCAATCAAAAACATACAAATGCAATCAAGTCAATGCAAACAATCAAGAAAAATTCATAGTCGTTCATTGATATAAGCAAAGACAATTACAAGTGTAAGTAGCAGTTACAAGTCTAGTCTGTCTAGTCTCGTCTACTACTGCATACACACATCTAAGCTATTTATACTATAATAAACAAAGGAACAAATATTTACAAACTAGTCCCTATACTATGACAAAACTTACATAAAAGATATCTAAAGACTAAATGTTAATCTTCAAGGAACTTTAACAATACTCCCCCTAAGATTTACATGGTCTTTGGTCTTTAAAATCTTTTATCTTCAGTTATCTGTCTTTTCCTTTTCTTCAATCAACATTCTTCTCTTTATCCTTTGTCTTCTCTCTTTTTCATCTTCAAACATCAAAGAAGTCTTCGGGCTCTTCCTTGATCTTGAATATTGGCTTCTCTTTATACAATTCTTGTTCTTTCAAGGCCTTAGCAATAGCTAACTTAAACTTGCTAGCTAAGATACCTTGCTTTGGCTTTGCTTCATTAGTCTTGATCTCCAATCTGTTCATCACCTCCATTGTATCTTTTGATAGACCTGTAATATCAATGTTAGCATATAACTCAATTGGTTTTGAACTTTCTTTTGAGTATACTTCCAAAACTCCTTTACTTGAAATCCTAATAAAATCTATATCCTTTATATCCTTCTTCACTATGTTTGCATATGCTAAAGCTTTCCTTAAAGATATTCTCTCCATAGCAGCATTCATCACCTTGATAATTGATAAGAAATACTTCTTGTCATTTTCTGCTATCTCAGGAATAACTCTTTCAAACTTTTGCATAGATAAAAAGGAAATATAATTCGGATGTAGCAATTTGAGTTCAAATACTCCAAATAGAGTAATCATATCCTCATCCCAATTTTTGAGATTTCAAACCAACTTAAGCTCAATGTATCCGAGTTATAAAACCATCGCATGATTGGTTTTGACTTTTGTGTTCCTTCGATCACCTTCAATCCTAGAGTAGTAACTTTTTCAAAGTATTGATCACAAAACTCAATCAGAAAATGTTCATCTTCTACTTGTTTGCCTTTATACTTCCTATTCTTTTTCAAAGTATTAAAGTATTATTTTTCTTCTTGAGTGCATCTAATTTGCAGAAATGAACTTGCTCTTATGATACCTCTGTTCAATAACTCCACAAACATCTCACCTCTTTTAGCTCCTGTTGGATTGATCAAAGGCAGTTTGTTTAACTCCTTTAAGTCTTGAATAGGTAGTTTGATAATGCTTGAAAAGAAGTGGTATACATCACATACAACGTTTACTCGTTTAATCAAGAATGCATCAAAAACCTCATCATATTTCCAAGCTACGATTTTCACTGCATTGGTGGTGTCAGGAGCAATCATAGCATTCAGCAACTCTAAGATTGATTGTCCTTTTTGTAAAACATATCTCACCAAGTTACCTGCAGATCTAGCTTTGTTGAAAAATTGTTTTGATCATAAGAGACTTTATATGCTTGTTGCTCAGATTAAGGAAACATTCTCATCAACTCTTTCCTTTTTTCATATACTGAGCTCTTCATAGCCATTGATTTTATCTCTTGAGGTTTTAGCATTCTTGTCCTCTTTGTAATTTCCAAATATTGAGGATTATCAGTATCAAGCACAACCATCTTGTTAGTTTGCTTCTCTGTCTCTTGGAAGCTTCGCACTAATATCCTTAGAAATTCAGATTGTAATCTCTTGAGTCTCTTCCAAGATAGTTTCTTGCTTGCAACCATGATCTTAAAGCAAAAACATTCATATCTTCAAGACCAAGATGGTGCAATTCAGAAGATGGCATTTCCTCAACATTGATACTTTCTTGGAGAGGATTCCATTCACCATGCTCAACAACAATTTCATTTGGATCAACTGGAGCGACTGACTCAGCAGTAATGCATTTCTTGTATTCTTCATTAATTTGAGAAATAGTCAATCCATCCAAAAAAACTCTATTGTATTTCATTTTCACCAAATAGTTATACCTATATTCAAAGTCTACAAGTATCTCATCATGAGCAGTCTCTATTGGTAAAAATATTGATTCAATATTAGCTTCAACAATATCTTCATCTTCTAGCACTTCATTGTACCAGTTATCATCAAACTCATCCTCAATATCATCAAGAGCTTCAATCGTCTCTTGAACAAATTTCTCTCATTCTTCTTGACTTTCATCAATCTTTTGAACTTTTGATGATGGCTCAGGTAAAACTGAAATATCTACATCATCCATTTTTCTCTTTCCTTTATCAGCTTCAGGAATTTTCTCAATATCAATTGGATTTATCTCAGATACAATCACTATCTTTGGAGAATCAGACTTTTGCTTTTCTTTCAGTTTAGCCAACTCCTCTTTCATAACTTAATGTTCTTCTTTTAACTTCTTATATTTTTCTTCCATCAAATCATAATCTCTAATCATCACTTCAAAAGTTTTCATATTTTCATCTTTATCTTTTATAAGAGCTTCAATCTCATCATCTTTCTTTTGAATTATCTCTTTTAACTTCGCATTTTCTTCCTTTAACTCAACAATAGTCTTTTCTTGAGCACTATTAGATTCCTTCAAAGTTTCAAGCTCATCTACATCAAGAATATCCTCAATTTGTACAGACACATTGTGTGCTGTAATAACTGATGTTTCTTCAGCTTCTATTGGTGTGGAACTTTGAAAAATAGGCTCAGAAATCATAGCATCTATAAAATCAAATCCAAAATATTGATCTTGAACACTTTATTCATTAACATTGGCATCTCATTATCAACATGTGCTTTATTAAGTTCTTCATCATGAACAATACCAGCAGAAGTCTCTTCATTAATATCATGTCTTTCATCAGCATGATCTGAGATAGTTGTCTCACTACTCTCTGATTGATGAACTTCAGCTGCATCATCAGCACCATCATCATCACTGCTTGAACTATCATTAGCTTTATCATCTTCATTTTTATCATCACTATCTTCATCATCATCATCATCATCATCATTATCTTCATCATCATCGGAAATCACTTAAGTAACTTCATCAATAAGATCAGCTGGATCCACTTGTTCACCTTCAATTAAGTGGAAGTGATATATATTGATATCAACTTCATCATTTGTTCTTCATGTATTCAAACATTGGTACATTTTGAGCACCAGTAATCATATCTGATATCTTGTATGATATCTCAGACATGTGCTCAAACTCTAGAATATCTCCACCTACACCATACACATGAAAGTCTGGGTGTTCTTCATTGATAATCATCTGCAGGAACCTTGAATACATTAGGTAGTTGTTCCTAATGCCTTTTTCCATGTTGAAGATCAATCCATTTATGATCCACTTGGCCATGTTAAATCTTCTATTTATAGCAAGTGCCACTACTGGAGATGCAATATCTATTGGAAAAGAATTCCATCCAGCACTTTGTTTAGACATGCAATGTTGAAAAATGTAGTACAAGAGCTTCCAGTGATTGAAGACTCTGGCTCTAAAGAATTGCTTTTTAGGAAAGTGATCGGGTGACCCATTTCCATGAATGTCTCTCTACATTCATTGAAAGTTAATTCAGACGGATCTTCTGGATCATTTGGCCCCAATCTCAAAGAGGTTCTGATAGAATCTTCCAAGACTTCTATCATTCTGTCATTAGTTACAAAACCTCTTAAAACCTTCCTTCCTTCATCATTTATCTCAACTGATGTTGTGGTCCAGAACTTTCTGATCAGTCTTGCATAGACCACTCGCTGATAACACATCGCATAGACATATTTAGTCCTTAGAAGGAATCTTATCATCTCTTCATAGCTAACTGCATCTTATATATCTTCATTTAGTAATGCAGCCACATTATGCTTTGGCTCAAACTTTAATTCATTCATCTACACAAATGAAAACAAGAACTTTAACCAATTTTAATTTAAACTTTTGAATTTAATAAATGTTGATTGAATTTAAACGAATTATTATGTTTAAACAATTTTTACTCTAACTTGTACTTAGAAAATTACTAAGTATTCATACATTATGTTCAAGAACATAACATATTCAAGTTATGATATAAATTGTTTTAAACATATCAATTCATTAAAAAAATATCAAGCACAATTAACAAATTAAATTTTTATGAATTTTCTATTTTAATTCAAAATTTAAAATTTAATGACTGTTCATCTTCATTGTTTCGACTGATGATGAATCATCATCAAACCCACGTTGATGAAAATCGATGTTTAATGTGTTAACATGCTCGAAATCGGTTCAATATCAACATTCTAAACTCAATTTCAGTTCTTATTTGTCATTCAATTCACAAAATTCAAATTTCAGTTGATTTTAGGGTTCATACGCCTGAACAACTATGAAACACCCTAGTCAAATTTGAATGAGAATCTTGAAATTTATGTTGATTCGATTATGAACTTATGTTTATACTCTTATAAACGCACTATCAATATCATGAATCAAACACAACAATCAAATTTTGTGAAATATGTGTAACCGAGAGTCGAGATTGAGTTCAGGGGACTTTGGTGAATGAATGAAAATCACAAAGTGTTCTTGTTATAATAAGTGTGAAATTTTAGGCGCATGAGCACTGTTTGTGCGTATGAGTCTGAAAATAACACAAAAATTTAGGCGCATGAGCACTGTTTGTACGCATGATGTTGAAATTTTCACTAAGTTTAGGCGCATGAGCACTGTTTGTGCGCATGGGCTTAGGCGCATAAGCACTGTTCAGATGCATAAGCACTGTTTAGGCTTTTTTGCACTGTTCAGGCGCATGAGACTAGCTGAACCGCCCAACACTTGGAAATTTCACTTGAAACGCCCAAATCTTGAAAAGCCTGGTACTGTTTAGGCGCATGAGATTTGTTGAAACGCCCAACACTTAACCAACTTTTTAGACTTATGAACACTGTTTAGGCACATGAAGATGTTGAAACACCTAAAACACTTGTAAATTTTCTGAAATTCAACATGCTCCAGTTTGGACTTCTGACTACCGTTTAGACGCATGAGATTTCTTACACTTGTATTTTTCCACATCTTCCACCTGAATATTGTTTAAACATATTAGTACTGTTCACATACTAATATTTAAACAATTTGTCAAAATTTTGACTTTCACTCAAAATTTTCACAATTGACCCTCGATTTTTGAGCTTTTGACATTTCAATATTTTTTTATTAAAAATTTCAACAAACAAAATTAATTTCTCTTCATTTTAGTCTCTGAATTTAAACAAATACTCATTTAAAATGTTGCAAGAAGCTTTTCCACTTTAAAATTTTTAGGTTCATTTTCACATTATCAAACACACACATGCTTTGAACTTTTAGCTTCATCCTTTCCATTCAAACCATTTAATTTTGATTTTCTTTAGATACTCTTACTTTTTATTACTCCACCTAAACTTTTAAGTTTTACAAAACTTAGAAGTTTCTTAAGTTGTCACAAGAAGATCACACTGATCATTAAACATGCATAAAATCAAAATTAAATCAGAATAAAAATCTAATATGTAAATAGAATTAATGTCTGCCGTAAGATCATATCAGTTAAGATCAGCACATTAAAAGAAAATAAATTATGAATAGTCATAAATAATGATTAAATCCTAATCAAGTGTGTTCCAGGTCAGTGATTTCACAGCAAAGGAGACACAAGATCCACGGACAGACAATGAGTGTTTTTGATAAAGAATCAGCTCACTTGCTTTTTTAATTCTTGGATTGATTAAGGTTGAATTAGATATGACATGATGTGACTTACACATAGACTTAGAGAGATCAACTATCATTAAGATAGGCAAGAAAGCATAAATTCTCAACTTATTACCTGACATACATTCATAACCAGAGTTCATGTTGATAATTTAGCAGAGAATTATCATGGATAAACCATTTGATAAACTCTAACCATCCATTTGAATAGTTTGTGCACATTGGCATCTTTTTGCATCAAAGGAGAATATCCAGGTCTGTAATCACTTACAACAAAGGATATCTCATCAGTTTAGGTCTATGATGACTCATAACAAAGAAATGAGATGATGCTTGTAACAGTTCTCATGGTTAGTCATATCACCACCAGGTGAAAGTGTAGTAACTTTACAAGCAATCAATCCGATAAGCTAATACTACTCATTAGTACTAAGATGAACACACATACATGCATAGATGATTTAGTTTAATCATAAAAATTTACTTTTTCAGTATAGTAGGATTAGTTTGTCTACACATCACATCTAATCATGTCAGACTTTATTGTCGAGTGAAATATGCAACTGATCTCACTAATGTACTATCATTTCTCACATATTGCAAAAATAGATTCATTCCTAAAAATACGAATTAACAAAGAAAGACTCTATTTTTGTATTTTTTGTTTTATATTTTTTATCTTTGATTTTTAATTTTCTATTTTTGTATTTGGTTTTGCTTTAATAAGAAAACATGCACACACAAACTACAATCAAAAATTAACTTTGACAGTTGCTCTTACTATGACCTTTTTGTTAAGGGAGGGTTCTAATCATGTTAAGACTCAATGAACTAAAAAGCTTAAAAACCAGTTTTACACATGGTTAATAAGACCAATTGACTCAACCAAATACTCAAACCGTCCTAGTAAGAAGGTTTTAGTAAATAGGTCTGCCAACTATTTTTCAGTTGCAATTTGAATCAGAATGATTAAACCTTTTTCAGAGTTATCTCTGAGAAAATGATATCGAATCTTGATATGTATTATTTTTGAATGTTGGATAGGATTAGCTGTAATGAACATAGCAGCAGTGTTATCAATGTAAATTGTGGTTTTAAGAAAATTGAACCCATAATCCAGCAGTTGGTTTTGTAACTAAATGATTTGAGAATATCCTGCTGAAGCAGCTATGTCCTCAGCTTCCACGGTTGAAACGGAGACATTTTTTTGTTTCTTACATTGCCACGAGACTAATCTGGGACCTAAAAATTGACAACCACCGGGTAGTAGATTTTCTATCTTGACAACATCCTCCATAATCACTATAGTATATCCATGTAACTCAAAGTTTCCCTCGTAAGGATTCCATAGCCCTAAAGCCGGTTTACCTTTAAGATACCTGAATATCCTTTTGACAGCAATTAAGTGGGATACCTTCAGGTCTGATTGATACCTGTCACAGACACAAACAACATACATTATGTCTGGTCTAGATGTAGTAAGATACATCAACGAACCAATCATAGATCTGTATAAGGTTTGGTCAACAGATTTTCCTTTCGGATCAGGCTTAATCTTAGAGTTTAAGCCAGTTGGAGTTCTAATGGATTGACAATCTTGCAGTTTAAATTTCTTCAAAAACTTGTGAATAAACTTCTCTTGATTGATAAAAATACTATCTGCAGATTGTTGAACTTGAAGTCCAAGAAAGAAATTGATTTCTCCCATAGAACTCATTTAAAATCGAGACTTCATGATTTCTTCAAATTCATTGCACAATTTTGGACTTATGGAGCCAAATATGATATCATCAACATACACTTGTACACATAAGAGATCATCAGCATCCTTCTTTATGAATAAAGTTGCATCGATTTTCCCTCTCGTGTATCCATGTTGGATTAAGTGTTATGGCAATATTGCATACCAGATTCTTGGAGCTTGATGAATCCATACAAAGCTTTGCTAAGCTTGTACACATGATATGGAAATTATAAATCTTTAAAACCCGAAGGTTGCTTCACATACACATCATCGATGATTGGACCATACAAGTCAGGAAGACACGAATGAATTCAAGTCTTGCAACTGGAGCAAATATTTCATCATAATCAATACCTTCTTCTTGAGTGTATCCTTGTGCAACAAGTCTTGCTTTATTTTGAATGACGATTCCTCGATCATCTGTTTTGTTTCTGAACAACCATTTTGTGCTTATGGCATTTACTCCTTCAGTTAAATCCACAAGATTCCACACTTCTTGTTTGCGGAATTGAAATAATTCTTCTTGCATAGAATTAATCCAACCATTGTCCTTTAATGCTTGGGTAACATTTTTAGGAACAACTTGAGAAAGAAAACACGAGTATAAGCAGCGATTTGCTTGTTCTGATTTGCTTCTTGTCGTTCTCTCATTCAAAGGACTAATAATCTGAGATGTTGGATGGTTCTTGTGAACACGAGATGTCAGAATCTTATTCCCTTAAACATGAACATCCAGATTTGTTTAATTCAAGTTGGAGAGCTGATGTAATAGGCTTGAAGAATGTGGATTGAAATTTGGAACTTGAGTCAGTGATTTGATAAAGTAATCAAGATTGCCAGAATCAACTGCATCACCAGAAATGGATGATGTTCCAGACTCAGGCTGTACAAATTCAGTACCATCATTAGGAATTGGTTGAGAAACATCTTGATCTTCTGAAACTGAATGATCTGAATCTTGATGAGATTGATCATTTTCATTGAATCGAATAGTTGAATCCTTGACAAAAGAGAAGAATGGGTAATCTGGGCTTTGATCATCTGGGTCGTCAGAATCTGAGTCATCACTGAAAAAACCAAGATCTCCTTGAGATTTCTTCTTACCTGTAGAATCAAGCAAGTTAGATTGATCGAACAAGTTAGATTAAAAAGAGTTTGACAAAGAATCTAAATCAAATAACCATGCTGGACCATTTGAAACTGATGGAAATGAATTTTCCAAGAATTTTAAACTGACAAAGAATCTGGGCTTTGTCCTAGAGTTATAAACTCGATAGGCTTTTGAAACAGATGTATATCTAACAAAAAATCCATTATCAGATTTTGCTTCAAATTTTACTAGATGATCACTTGAATTTAGAATCATAACTAGACAACCAAAAGATTTAAGAAAATCTATGTTTGGTTTCCTGACAAACATCAACTCATATGGAGTTTTTAGTTTCTCTTTCACGATTAACGTTCGATTCTATACAGAACACGTAGTTGATATTGATTTATCCTAGAAAGTGATCGGAATTTTCGCATCTGCTAACATAGATAGTGTAGTCTCAATCAATATTCTGTTTTTCCTTTCAGCAACTCCAATTTGTTAAGGAGTTCTAGGAGCACTGAACTGATGAGCGATTCCTTTCTCTTCACAGAACATGTCAATATTATCATTTTTTAATTCCGTTCCATTATCACTTCTTATTATCTTCACTTTTTGGTCTAATTAATTTTTAACTTTTATGATGAATTTTTTTAATAATTCAGCCGTTTTAGATTTAGCATTCGAAAAGAAAACCCATGAAAATCTTGTATAGTCATCAATGATAACTAAACAATAAGATTTTCTTCTAATACT
>BJCO01363085.1:0-20701 GCA_018326465.1 Flaveria floridana
TATATACTTATGTATTGGAAACTATGGAATGCTCACCAACATTTTTATGTTGACCTTTTATTTTTAACATGTTTCAGGTTACTCTTTGAAGCTTATCACACTTAGGATTGGACTTAGAGAAATAAATGAATGATCTGGATATTTTTATACTTGTATTCTGGATGTATCTTTGTTTGAACATTTACTTGTATTGTTACAATTGAATATTGATTAATATATTTGGAACTAATAATAACGTTATGTGGCTGTGAACAATCGTAACTCTCACACCTCGACGTTTCCGCCGTCAAGGTTGGGGTGTGACAAAAACAGATTAGCCTAGCGTGAAATACACTCGTTGTTGTTTTAAGCCAATGGTGTTTGCTGGGTATACCACCAGCCCATTTATTTGTGTATAGTTCAGAAATTAGTTGTATGGTACATTGTGATGATTGGTTGTGAATTCAAATTAATCTTGGGAGTCCCAAACTATCTTTTGATCCAGAAAAATGGCTTTGACTACAAGTAATGATATGAAGTAGTATGTCAATTTGTATTATTATTATTATTATTATTATTATTATTATTATTATTGTTATTATTATTTCATTTGTTAAGGCACATACTATGCAATACTTTTATAGCAAATACGGGTTACTAGATGGTTATGCCATCAGAGTCGTTTTTAGGATTTGTGCCAACTAGATAACAGTGGAAGGAGAATATGCATTTTATTGGGGACTTTTAAGTTTGGATGTGTGTCTATATGTGTATGTATGGAGTTTGAAGTTTTAATTAAATGGGCTCATGACTTAGTTTCTGGTTGAATGTAGGTTGGCTCATGAGTTTTGAAATCAAGGATCACTAGTAATAAAGAAATGTGAAATGTCATGGCCAATAGTCAAGGGGGTGAAGCTTACTAGATCACCTGCATGTTTCGTATATCTATGCACTCACATTGCATGCATTCAAGGCTAGTCTGGATACATTTTAATTAACTTTTTTCCTTTGAACGACTAAAACATATTCCCACTTATTAGTTGGTGTCATGGTGCATTGACAGGTATATCTGTAGCTTCTGTTGGTTTTAGTATTTTAGCTATTGATTTCAAGTTCATATGTAAGTGATGTATTCTTTTTATAAAGTTAACATGTGATAAACTCATACTGATAATATGCTAATGATGCAATGCAATTTCAGTTTTGATTTCAAGTTCATATGTGAGTGATGCACTTCAATTTCAAACTCATTCTATTATCCTTGTACACGTATTGGTCATTGATGTTTAAACTTTGCGGCATAATCTGGTAATATGTAGGAAATATTCGTTCTGTATATTTTTGTTAACTAAGATTCCTTCATGGGGTGTTTTTTTCTTTTTCTTTTTTAAATGTGTTCATATTTTTATTCATTTGACTTTATAATCGAGTCCCTATACTAAAATCTGGTAGAAATTATGTTTTCATCCGATGATGAATGTAGACATTGAGTCTATAGCACAAAATATGTACTCGTAAAGTTAAATGTGTTGTGTTAAACAAATAATAATTTTATTTAAAATGTAAAGAAATGTGTTGAAATTACGACATTGAATTATCCGGCCACCGGACGGGTATAAAACTAGTTAATTAGGTTTCAGAGACTCGTATATTATACGAATAAAATATGATTTATAAAATTATCATGATATTGTAATTAGTTTAAAAACAAAATTATTAATTTTAATTTTAATAAAGTTTTGATAACAAATCGACGAGGATGCACTAATGCGTCAATAAATAACGTGTGTTCCTTTTTGTTATTATTTTATCATGTATAAAAATAAAAAAGATATTTTTACACGGATGTGTATATAAAACGAAATATAATACTAAAAAAAAAGTTATAACATATCGACTCTACTTGTTTCGCTTTCGACGCTGATAGCTTCGGTATGACATTAAAAAAATTGCGACTATGAAAAGTCCAAGTCCATGGGGCTATTTAATTACATGCGTGATTCAACTCGAAATTACAAAACAACTAGTATTAATCTCTTATTGTTACGATGGGACGTAAACTCATGTCAAGTAATATCAATATCATAAATTAGTGATCATCAACACAAAAACTCATATTAGAAAAGAAAAAAAATTGAACAGAAAATAAACATAAAACGTCGAATCACACACGTGAAATATAAAACAGCAAAACCAATAATCAAGTCATCTAGGATCCACGTGTTATGATTGAGCCGTTAAATGAGAAAAAACAGGCATAAAACGTTGAACCACACACGTGCGTTACAGCGTGTTAAATCGTAAAATTTAGACCGAAACGTAAAACGAAAAATTTGTAAAATATGAAAAGCAGGAGGCAAAGTTAAAAGTGAAAATTTACAATAAATAAGTCGTAAAAGATGTAAAAATATTAAGGTTAAAAGGAGAACTAGAATTCATGACCTTCACATTTGAAAATCATGTGACGACTCCTCCTAAACAGTTTTCTTTTTAGTAACAATAGTTTATAATCACGCGGGGTTCACACATCACGTCATTTATAAATAAGGGGAGGTAAATATCATACATAATATCACTAGACCATTATGTCATTCGTCCATTTATAACTTCTAGCAGCAGTATGTTTTCTAAAACTTCATGCTGGTGGTGTGGGGATAAATGCTTTATTCCCTTGCATATACATTAAATTCGAATCTTTCTTCCGAAAATTTCCTCTTATAACCTTTTGAGACCTTGTGCCCAACACAAACTTCACTGTTAAAAGGGTATTAACGAGTGTCATAAGTTTACAAGTAACAAGATCTTCTGAATATGAATTCAGAAAAGAAAAACAAGTTATATGTACGTGAAAATTATATTAACTCTTTTATAAAGTAGTTGTAACTCATTATTATGTGCAAGTTAAAAATCAATAAAGAATTGCTAATAATTTATTTCATTGAGTGTATAATTTGAGTTTTAATTGAACTTGTATTGAATTAAGTCGCTTTCAAAACTTATGTTAACCGCTTTTAATCAACCACTGTTTCCAATAACCAAACTATAGAGTGGTAGTATGTTCAGCTATGTTATATGAAACAGACTGTTGGGCACTTGGGCCATAAAGAGATCACACGAGCAACAAATAAAGGTTGCAGAAATGCGAATGCTGAGGTGGATGTGTGGACACACAATATTGGATCAGATAAGGAACAACGTGTTTCGACAAAGGCTAAAGGTGACTTGTATCACAGATAAAATACGAGAGGGAAGATTAAGATGGTTTGGGCACGTGAAGATGAGACCGATGTCAGCACCGGTTAGAGCAATAGAGAACATCGCCTTAGATGCTAGGAGGAGTAGAGGAAGACCTAAGTTGACCTGGAATTAGATAATTAGGCGCGATATGGTAGAGTTGCATCTATCCGACCATATGATCAAGGATAGGAGTGCGTGCAGACGTATAATTAAAATTAAGGAATGTTAGTGAGATCTGGTCGTAGGAGGAGTAAAGGAAGACCTGATGGGTGAACCCCCCGTGATGTGTACGTTATGGACATTTGTCCTTTATAGGTGAAACATGTTGCTTATTTGATGTGCACTATATTCGGGTTGTTATGCTTATGCGTGTGCTTATGCTTATATGATGCTTATGTGATGTATGCTTATGAGATGTATGCACTATAGTCTGGTTGTTATATTTATAAATATACTCATAAATATGTCTATGCTTATTTTAAACTCTTATGTGATATATGCATATGTGTTGTATGCTCTATAATCTGCTTGTTATCGTTTTCGATTCGGGGGTCTTTTTGGAAGCGGTCTCTCTATCTCTCAAGATAAATGAAAGACTCGCCACCACCTACTCCTTCTAGACTCTGCTTTTTTGTGGGATATACTGGGTATGTTTGTTTGTTTGTTTCCAATAACCAAACTAACCAACCGGTTTATAACTAGGATCGGTCGATTAAGTAAACTTGAAATATTAAAATGTCGGTTGTAGAGATCGGTTTTAGCCTGTAGTCTAACCGAATTGATGCATACTAACCCATAATTAAGTCATCTACTGCAAGTAATAACTTAAGAAATTAGTTAATTGATATGTATAATCTTTAATTGTCTTATTGTCGCGTGTCTTTCATTGATACATGTTCAGAGTACTCTGACGTATGCAAAAATTGAATAGCACACAATTGAACATGCCTTACAAAATCACCACCACCCATCTTTGCGTGAATGCTAATTGCTAAATAAAAACTAAATGCATACATTGTCCTTGATAACTAAATCAAATCATTATATAATGTTAAAGACTGAATGCCTTTCTAAAGTCACCACCACCCATCAATCATTGGATTTACATCATTTTAATCGATGATATAGGACCAAAAACGAATGTTAACATATTGTTTTCTGATTTTTCAACAACATATTCTCATCGTATTAAGTTGTTGTCACTAACTAGTTGAAGTAGTTGTGATCATGTCTACCCATTTTAGTTTTGAACGGGTTGTAATAGTCTTTTTTTAAAAATATATATAGGCAGAACATGTAAAAAATAGCTCAAACTGCTTGTTTTATCGGTGAGCCCACCCAGGTTTGAATCTTGAAGCATCCAACTGTTTTCATTTAGATTACTTTTTTTCCTTTGAGTTTTTCTTCCTTTTAATTTAAGTGGTACAAAGTCATTCAAACGAAATACCAAACTCCATTTAAGTGGTACAAGTCTTCCTTTTAACCAATGAGTAGTAGAGGTACACATCCAAATCGGTTCTCTGACCCGAATTGGTAACACGAACCGAAATCGAACTGGTTTCAACCCAGTGGTAGGCCAAACCGGTTTCAAGACGAAAAAAAACGGCGGTTTGGGACCGGTTTGTATATTTCTAGCCCAAACCGGTTTGGAACCTATTTTTACCCAACCCGGTTACGAACCGGCCCAAAAAACGGGTTTGGAACCGACCCAAAAAACCGGTTTGGAACCGACCCAAAAAACCGGTTTGGAACCGACCCAAAAAACTGGTATGTATCTCTTTTGTATACTTTAAATATATTATTTATTAAAATAAAAAATAAAAAATACCGGTTCTTTGCCACCGTTTTTTTGGACACGAACAGGTTACGAGCCGGATCGGCTCCTATCGGGTTGAGTTTTATTGGCCCTAAAGCAGTTTGGGAACCGACCAGATTTTGATCAAATCCGATTCAAAATTCGTTGAAATGAACACGGTTCGGGGTTGAACCCGACCCGGTTTGAAAAAAAAAAAATCCGGTTTGCGCACCTCTAGTGAGTAGCTTGCCAAGTACAATCACAAAAATAACATGCCATTTTATTTCTAAGCGAAAATAGGCCCAATATTGAAAGGGCCGAATAAATTCGCTCCATTTAAACCGCTATAAAAGAAATTAGGGCTTCTGATTTCGCCCAATTTGGTTTCTATTGGTTCTATCTTACAAGCTACAACTCGACTACTCATCATCGATCAACTCTTTTTGTTCGATTGGTGAACAAGCGATCTTTATTCAAATCGGCTTAAAGGTACCCACAGATTTCATACATATTTTTCACAGTAGGTTCGCTTTGAGGGCATAAAATTTGGTGTTTGGTAGTCGAACCTCATGCCAAAAGTTATACTGATTCTATTTTGTTCTAATTCATTGCCGAAACCCTAGTTTTGTATACGAATGGGTTTATTTGTGATCAGAGTGATCAGCTTATAAATCTGTGGATTTTTTTTCTTCCTCTATAACTAATGTGTTCAGAATATTTTATAGGGTGATTGAATTCACGGTTCTTGTGAAAATATCATGTATTCTTCGAGAGGGAGTGGTGCTTATGGACAACAACAACAGCCGAAGTCACAGCCCTACTCTGGTCAATCTGCTTTCGGTCAAAATGTAAGCTTGTTATTTTAGCTTAGGTTATGTTACAGTTACCTTCATATTGATATAAGAGGTCATATGTATCAAGAAGAAAGAAAAGAAAACCTCTTTCTAATATGGTTTGCTGTTTTAAGTGGTAATTTTCAAGAATTTAGTTGAAATCAGCCAAAGCCTTTAATACGTTCAGGAATAACTTGAAGTAGTAATTTTCAAGAATCACGATTTTTCTATATAAATCTACCTTTTTGTCCTATGGTTGTTTTCATTTATCAGTAAGATACATTTATTGTTTTTTTTTTTGAATAAACGTTCACCCACAAATTTATCAGGTAAAATATAGATGATTGGATGCTTTCAAATTTAAAGCCCAACGTTTTGTTTACAGTATTTGTTATAAATCAATGCTGTCAGGACGTTTTCTTTTTTACTTGAGAATAATCTTCATATGGTTTTCTGGAAATTGATTGTTATGATTTGTGGAACCATGCTTTTAATAAGTTTTATAAATCATATTATGATTCAAGAAGCAAAGTTCATTACAGTAGCATCTATTGGAAAATGGTTAGTCTGATATTTGAACTTGCAGGCCTTTTAATTTTTTTTCTTTCAACGTTTTATTATATTGATGAAAGAAGTAACATTCTTGGTGAATTAAAGCTTGAATGAAAATTACGTTTTTTTTTTCCTTCAAAGAAGGAAAAGCTTTCTCTTTCTGACTTTCATTGCTGTTTTGTAAAAGCCTGATGGTGCCTCTCAGCTGTCAAGGCATTCAGCCTTGTTAGGTAGCCATCCATCCGCTGGAGCTCATTATGGGGGTCAATATACTTCAGTGTATGGTTCAACAGCACACAGTAGTGCTTTACAGGTCAGTTAACTGTATGATTTGTGGAACGGGTTTTAATCCATGTTTAACATGCATGATGAACGTTATTATAAATCCTTTTTTGGTATGGATATCTTTTCATGGATATGGTACTTTAGTGTATGTAAACTTTAATGCCATCTATGCAGGTTCCAGCTACTAGTGTCAAAGGAGCTGGTTCATCTGTTCTAGAAGGTCGAAGTGGCTATGGGTCCACTATGCAAGAGTCACCAAAATACACATCTGGGGACTACCCTGCAGCTAGTCAGAAATATGCAAGTACATATTCAGGGAGAGATTTACAAAATGATTCAACTGGTCGATTTGCTGATTCAGTTGCCTTTGGTCGTCATCATAAGGTTTTTCGATCTATTAGTAATTGTTATAGCTTTTAATCTTTTTTTATTATTTTAAATTGTACACCAAATTTATATCTATTTAACCCTGCATGTAACATTTCTGGACAGGCTGATATTTATGATCGTTTAGATGCGGCGGCAGCATTACGACAAGAATTGCTACAGGCTTCGTCACTTCAATCTGTTTCTGTAGATGGGAGTTCTAGGTATACTTATTTTTTTACTATTTATTTATTCTTTATGTAATACTTCAATATAATGCACGTTTATTTGTTCATAAGTTGTGATCGGTGATGAATGGGGTACAATAGATGTACTAAATACTGATGTCAACAATTTTACAAGAGGAACTCTTGAAGTAAGCATTAATTAATTAATAATATCTTGTAACACTAAGTAGCAAACCGGTTTCTGGCAGAGCTACTGATTATCTAGCAGCAAGATCAGCTACTGTTCGCCACGCGGGTCAAGAACTTTTGCCATATGGTGGAAGAGTTGATGCTGATCTTCATTCTTTATCAATGATAAGTGGTACACAACACGCCCCATCAATTCTAGGGGCTGCTCCAAGGAGAGAAGTGGAAGATCTCATGTATGCTCATGGTTCTGCTAATCCTGGGTATGGAGTTAGCTTGCCACCTGGCAGGGCATATGTTTCAGGAAAGAGTCTACATGGCATATCCCTGGAATCAGATTATCCAGGTAGCATTCTGGAACGTGCGGGTTATTCGAGGCTTGATGATCGTAAAGATGACGTGGCATATGCTCGGGAAATCGAACGAAGAGAGGAAGATCGTCGTAGGGAAATTTTACGAGAACGCGAACGCGAGCGGGATCGTGAACGTGAACGTGAAAGACAACGGGAGCGAGAACGGGAACGAGAACGTGAACGAGAACGTGAGCGTAGGAGGGACCGGGAAAGAATCTTGGAAAGACGGGATAAGGAAAGAGAACGAGAAATTAAGCGGGATCGAACCCCGCCAAGAATCTCTAGGGACAGAGGTCGTTCCACATCAACAAAGCCTGGGAAGTCTTCAAGACGAGAATCACCTAGGTGGAATTTGTTGCTTACTTATAGTTCTCTATGTATAGCTGCTAGTCTATATTGCAGCCTTCTTAACTAACTTGGTGTTCTGTCATACTGAAGGCGTCATTCACCTGGTAAAGAAAAACGAAGAGAATATGTCTGCAAGGTAAAACACCATATCAGACCTTTTCTTGTTGACTATGGCGATCTCCAATTCATCCTGTTGGCTTTTCTTTTACTGAGGATTACTACCTGTTGACCGTCATTTTATGTGTGTTTGCTAAGTGTCTTCATTTTCGCTCTTTTTCTCTCACCTATTGTGCAATTCCTGGGATTATTGATCTCCCATCTGCCATGAGTTTGGTTCTCTTCTACTGCCCTTTACTGGTCTTCTAGTCAACATCTGTTGAACCCTTGTTGAGATGTGCAGTCGTCGTTTTTTTGGTGATCTAAGGTGGTTGTTGGTAGAGCTTGATGAAGATGGCTGTAGAGTTGCTTCAAGTTCATTATCTTTTGAAAGATGAAGACTCTCCTATAGTTTCGCAATATATTGAGTTCTTTGGCATACCGTGATTTTTCTAATTTCGTTTGTTCAATACATTTGAATGGACGCTTCTTTGTCACACATTATCAGAAATTTAAATATTATACCTTGCAGGTTTATTCATCTAATTTGGTGGACTATGAGAGGGATTATCTGTCCATGGATAAACGTTACCCTAGGCTATACGTTTCACCAGAATGTTCCAAGGTATGTGGTTATTATGATTTTTGATCTCCTCTATTCATCTAATTTGGTGGACTATGAGAGGGATTATCTGTCCATGGATTATCTAGTCATTGTATTGATTGAGAATTTGTTTCAGGTTGTTGTTAATTGGTCAAGGGAGGACCTGAAAATCCCTTTTAATACCCCTGTTAGGTATGATTGCTCATATTATGTTTTGTTTCTTCTTGTTCACATATATTCATTCTTTTGCTTGTTAGCTCATATAATATTTTCATAAATTAATAACAAGGCACTTGGTTCAAACTAAAAGTAATCAACATTAATACAATATTGTGATGATAGACTAACAATGTTCTGATCCCTTTCTGGTTTAGAGTTGGGAAGGATTATAATTTAATACACATTAACGATTTTCATGCTGTTGAACAGTTTTGAACATGATTTTGTTCAAGAGGAAACCCCAAGTGAGCATGAATCAGCATCTACCAAAACATTAACTAATAATCATGTAAATTTGGCAAGTGGAACTACTCGATGGAATGCAAAGGTAGATAGTTTGAACTCGAAGTAATTGCGGGCTTGATTCTTTTTGGCGGCGTACAATAATATCATTCATATTTGGTTTCTTTTACTTGCTTGATTCAGTTGTTACTAATGAGTGGACTTAGTCATAATGCTTGGGAGGAATTATCATCTGATAGAAGTTATGAGGATCGTATCCCCCATCTTTGTAATATGCTTAGGTTTGCTCTTCTTAAAGACGGGAGTTCCTTCATGGCAATTGGTGGTTCATGGGACGCTATTGATGGCAGTGATCCTTCAGTAGATAGATCTGTTTTAGTTCAAACCGTTTTAAGGTTTTTTCATTTATGTTCAATTTTATGATTTTGTCTTTATGCATCACCTGTCGCATCTAAACTTAAATTATAATCTTTAGGTATGCTAAAGAGCTCACAGGACTTGACTTAAAGAACTGCCAAAAGTGGAATCCATTTCTTGAGGTAACTTATTGTTTCATTCTTACATGTTGGTTTTCCTTCTATTATTATATTAATTGTTTTGACATTTGCAGATTCACTATGACAGAATTGGCAGTGATGGACTTTTTAGTCATAAGGAAATCACTGTACTCTATATTCCTGACTTATCTGGTTGCTTACCCTCAATAGATGCATGGAAAGATCAGTGGCTTGCCCACAAGAAGGCAGTTGCAGAGCGAGAACGGCTGCAAGCTCTGAAAAGAGAGGTATACAAAGAAAATAAGATAAAGTTACTCACTAATTATAAATAGGAAACAGGATAAATCTTAGAGCCTTTCTGGTGGATTTTTTTCTCTAATATATTGTTTTTATTTGTGTGTAGAAATCGCGTGAAAAGAAAGAAATCTCAAAAGGTAATGGCTTGGAAGGGCGCTACGTCTGCTTGAGGTTATTATTGTAACTTTGGTTCATTTCTGTTGTTTCTGCACAGATAAGGAGGGCGAGAAGAAAAAAGATTCTGATAGGGTTGAAAAAACCGAAAAGAAAAAAGAGGATGGCGAGAAGAAAAAAGATACGGATAAGGTCGAAAAAATGGAAAAGAAAAAAGAGGCTGGATCAGCGTCAAAACTTAATGAAAAAGGAAAAGCTGGCACTAAAGTGAAAGCAAAGGAGGCTGGAAAAGAGGGGGACAAAGCAGCAACTGAGAAGAAAGATCAGGACAAAACCATAACTGAGAAGAAAGATGAGAACAAAACCGTAAATGAGAAGAAAGATGGGCATACAAGTGTAACTGAGAAGAAAGATGGGGACAAAACTGTAACTGAGAAGAAAGATGGGGACACGACTGTTACCGAGAAGAAAGATGATAATGAGGCAGTTGATGATATGAGTATTTCTGGAAAAAAGAATCAGACAGGCAATGCTGCTGGTAGTGGAAAAAAGAAGATTATCAGAAAAGTTATTAAAAAGAAGGCTGCTCCTGAAAAAGATGAAAATGCACCCAAACAAAATGATACAGACATGGAGGTTGTTGGTGAAGATGCTGAGTCGTCTGGTACTCCTTTGACTGCTAAAACTCCTACCAAGAAGAAAGTTATTAAAAAGACTCCAGCGGTGAAAGCTGTTAAGAAAGAAGATGAAGCTAAAGAACCCGAGTGTTCTGAGGATAAGTCGAAAACTGAAGACGTGGTTGGCTCAAGCGAGAAAACTGTTGTTAAAAAGAAAGCAATAAAAAAGGTTACTAAGAAAAAGATAGCTGCTAAGGTTGCCAATAGCAAGGATAAAGTGGTCAAGGAAAATGAAGCAGGGTCAACAATTGGAGAGCAAACTGTAAGTGAAGTGAAATCAGAGAACAATGAGTTGATCTCTGGGGCAGTCCCAGTCCCACAGAGTGTTGGTGGTGCAAATGAAACTGGAAATAAAAGTGAGAAGATTCAAGTGAAGGAAGAGAAGAAAGCTAAAGTGAAGGGTGGTCCTGATAACAATGAGAAACTGAAGGATGGAAAAGAGAAAAAAGACAAAGATGTTAAAACTGAAACTAAGGGTAAAGAGGTAAAAGATAAGAAAAAGGTTGACGAGCCACCTAGACATCCGGGGTTGATCCTCCAGGCAAAAGGGAGCAAGAATTCAAAAGTATTCTTTTTCTTGTTCTTTTTTAATATTATTTTGTATTGTATGTATATAACAAAATGCTTATTGATCTAGTTGTGTAATGTTAACATGAGTTAATTGTCACATTTCTGAAACAGCTGCGTTCATTGTCACTTTCACTGGACTCGCTCTTGAATTATACTGATAAAGATATTGAAGAATCAACATTCGAGGTATATCAGTTTAAATTGTTGTTTATTCTGTGTAGTTGTTAACTGAGTTCAAACTTTGGCAGCTATCTGTGTTTGGGGAAACATTCTATGAAATGCTTCAATTTCAAATGGGTTCTCGGATATTAACATTTCTCCAGGTAGGTAGTTTGTTAACAATGCAATGTTTTTTGTTTAATTCCATACATTGACTACTGTTTCTTACTCTCTGTTTTATAGAAACTAAGGATCAAGTTCGTGGGTAAAAGGAACCAGAAGAAGAGACAAAGAGAAGAAGTCTCCGATAAGAAGGAAAAAGAGAAAACATCATCCGCTAAAAAGACATCCCCTAAACGTCAAAAAACTGATGATGCCACTGTCGAAAGCACAGCAGTTAAAACCGAAACATTGCATGATAGTGCTCCTGTGGATGAAAAAACCGTTCAGGATGACAACATGGTTATTGATGATAATGTGGAGAACACCAAATCAGAAGATGAATTAATAGAAGAAGATTCTGAAGAACCAGAAGAAGATCCTGAAGAAGAACCAGAAGAAGATCCTGAAGAAGAACCAGAAGAAGATCCTGAAGAAGAACCTGAAGAAGATCCTGAAGAAGAACCTGAAGAAGATCCTGAAGAAGAACCTGAAGAAGATGCAAACATGGCTGATACAGGAAACGAGGCAAGTGTTTGCTGTTCTAATTTAATAAGGAACCTAAAATTCATATTTTTATTAAATGGCCGTTGTCAGTCGCATGAGATGGTTTTTTGTTTTAAAGAGCATCCGCAACTGATCAAGGGCACGGACCTCCATGTCGGTCACCCGCCGGATCCCATGGACACCACCCTCCTCTCACAGAAGGCCGTTCCTTCCATTTGTGGATGTCCAATGGACTTTCGCCTGGAGTACTCAAGTGTCCTGGAGTATTCAAGTGTCCTTGTTGACCACGGACGTCTGGGAGAGCTCCATTGCAGATGCTCTAACATGTACATATTTATGTTTGGTGATATATTTTATGTTTTTTTACAGGAGAAAACTGAGGTTGTTAAAGTTGAAAAGGATGTGAAGTCGGAAAAAGTAGATGAAAAAGTCAAAGGTGAGCAAGATGAGAGTGTGAAGACAACTGTGAATATGGAGAAAAAAGAAGACCAAAAGGTGGAAACGAAGAAGAAAGAATCTAAAGTTACTATTGACAAGAAACTTCTGCAGGCATGTTATCTATAAAATGTCATTCTAGTGAGAACTATTTGCTTTACTTTTTTTAAATAATATAGTATATTTGAGATTTATATGTGCACTTGCTTCTTTGTTAACAGGCTTTTAGGTTTTTTGACCGCAATCGAGTGGGCTACATCAGGGTAAGTTGAATTAATTATTGATATTCACCACCTTTTTATGTGAAAAAACGATGTTTGAATACCTTGCAATTCATATGTATTTGCAGGTTGAAGATTTACGGTTGATCCTGCATGCATTGGGAAACTGCATGTCTCACAGGGATGTCAAGGTGATAAATCATGTTTAGCACTCCTTTTAATTGGCAATTTCGACCCATTAGGGGTAAATGGGTCAATTTGAGTAGTAGTTTTTTGCCTAAGGGGAGTAAGGGGTCAATTGGGTAACATAGATTTACGGTTGATCCTGCATGCATTGGGAAACTGCATGTCTCACAGGGATGTCAAGGTGATAAATCATGTTTAGCACTCCTTTTAATTGGCAATTTCGACCCATTAGGGGTAAATGGGTCAATTTGAGTAGTAGTTTTTTGCCTAAGGGGAGTAAGGGGTCAATTGGGTAACATAGATTTACGGTTGATCCTGCATGCATTGGGAAACTGCATGTCTCACAGGGATGTCAAGGTGATAAATCATGTTTAGCACTCCTTTTAATTGGCAATTTCGACCCATTAGGGGTAAATGGGTCAATTTGAGTAGTAGTTTTTTGCCTAAGGGGAGTAAGGGGTCAATTGGGTAACATAGATTTACGGTTGATCCTGCATGCATTGGGAAACTGCATGTCTCACAGGGATGTCAAGGTGATAAATCATGTTTAGCACTCCTTTTAATTGGCAATTTCGACCCATTAGGGGTAAATGGGTCAATTTGAGTAGTAGTTTTTTGCCTAAGGGGTCAATTGGGTAACATAGAAAACTAGACTAAAACGAAAAAAATGTCGAATATGTTCAAAGTTGCCTGAAGTGTAATAAAAAAACCAAAAACTGTTATTGTAATATTGAACTTTTGTAGTGATATTTAACACAGTAATTATTTTATAAATTTCTTTACAGAAAAGACAATTGTTTGCTGGTGTGTCCATGTTAAGTTTTTAACAACCCTTCAAAAAATATACTGGTTTCAATAAGAACCTGCTATGTCCAGTTGATTGTTATAGGTAAATTCATGAGTCTTAAATCTTAATATTTTGTGATTCAGGAACTTGTACAAAGTGCACTGCTGGAGAGCAACACCGGGAGGGATGATCGTGTTCGTTACACTAAGCTAGTGAAGATGACTGATATCTGAAATGTAAGTCACTCATATTTTAGTAATTTACTTCTGTATTCCTGAAAGGCATTTTTTAATCGTTATTCGTGGATAATTTTATATAAATCTCTGGAAATTTGATATAATACCATATTTACCTGACAAAAAATCATAATTTTTAATATATTCATTTTAAATTTATATCATTTATACCCTTCCCTTAAACCTGCGGCAGGTAATGAGAGTTTTGAGTGCCATTAATTTTTTTTGTTTGGTTAAATATGATACTATGCAAGTTTAAGGGGTATATAAAAAACTATTGGTAAATTTATTCTCATTTTTGGCTGCTCCCGTTATTAAACAGATTTCTTGTGTAGTTAATATATTATAATCAGATGTCTTTACTTTCTTGCAGTTCATTTGTTAATCACATTCAGTTTCTGATTCATCATCACAGTTACATGGATAGTTTGGATAGATGGCTGAAGTTTGACTTCTTTAAGAGGTTTACTTTCGGTTTCTACTGAATCGAAGATCGAGAAAGTTTATTTGTAAAATAATTGGTCAAAGATCTGTTGGTTGACTTCTTTCTTACACTAGATTTTCTTTTTAATAAGACACTGGTTATGGTTAAGTTTCGTTCTCAAATGGTAGTAGATTTCCGTTGTATCTCCCTACTGTTTTAATTGTTATATCCTCATTACATTTGTTAATTTGAAAAATGGTGAATGCCCTTTATATAAACAGTGTGTTGATATCTACTTCAATCAAGATTAACAAAAAACAATCGAAATCAAAATCTAATCTATTCATCATAAACACCATTTCTTAGGAGATGGCTAACCTTCGGCGTGTGCTCAATGTGCCGCTGCATGAGCTTCCTGTTTGATTTGTATTTGTATGTGTTTTTAGATTGTTTTTTGTATAGTGTCCATGTTTCTCATATTAATGTATGCTATCAATTATTAGTGTCATAGTGTGTGTGTGTCTATCAACGATTAATTAAGGCCAACTAATGTATAATTGTATATCAGTAAATTAACATGTATTTAATGGTAATTGGCAATTAGGGATTAGCACCAACTATTTACTATAATTGAAGAGACCATTTCCTTTCTCTTCTATACTTTCATAGGGCATTGATATAACACAACAATTGTGAGACTTTAATGAAAAGATGTATTAGAAACTTCATTTTTAAGATTTTAAACTAATAACGATTACTTTATAATGTACATCTACTTCAATTCCAATTATCAACTTTTTGGGTGAATTAAATTTGATTTCGAAAACATGTATGAAGCTTATGTAGATACTAGTTTTGATTTTTAAATATGGTACTTACTATATTGAAATCACAAATCCAAATACCCCTAATCAAGTGTGAGACAAATTTATGCCCGATACATAATCATATTCCTAAAACATACATACTAAAGGATAAAATAAAGCATAGCAATACTAATCCATCAAAGAGTTATCCTTGTATGAACATGAAGTGTCATTCAAACCAAGGGTCTTCCATTATAATCTTTTCTACTACTTCGGGATCAATCCCTAAATCATAAAAACAAGAATGTCCTTCGAGGTTATTGTTCTCTCTCGAGGTATTCTTGAGTTCAATGACTTCAGGTTCTTGTCTTGATTCATTACCTATAACATTGCCAACAAATAACATATCAGTGTTATTAAGTTAAGAGATAAAAATGATTGTGTTGTAACATAGCGGTTCCAAAATTTACGGCTATGTACCCGGTAAAAACTTGTTTTGATCAAAACATAGGTCAACTAGTACTCACAAATTTCTTTGTTATATCTATTGACATTCAATGATAATGAATGTATTAATATTATTGAAAAAACAAATTGTTCTAATGATAACCTACTTCTTTTTATGTTCACGTTTTATGTTAGTTTCTAAACCAATTTCAATGACAGTTGGAATTGACCCATTTAATATGCGAGTTAGAACGACCTTCCATTAGGATACATAAAATAAAATACAAGTAGATTGATGAGTTACCTATGATATTTTTTTCGATTTCAAGTCTTGCTTTCTTAACGTTTTCGAGTTTTTCACTACTTTTCAGTATCATTTTCTCAACAACGTTAGCCATGGTAGTGACTCTCTCCTTGAACTCATCTACAAAAGCTTTTATTTGTTCTTCATAGTTTGATAACCAAACGATCTTATTTTCTTGGTCCTGTTGTATTGTTTTCAACTGGTCGCTAAACATCGTTGTTTCCGTTAGGGCACGCCCCATTAGTCTTAGATTTTTGCTTCTCTTCCTAATGTTCGCTAACAAATCATATCTCCCTTTGCGAAACCATTCATTCGCGTATTCATGTTTCTCCCAACTCACCTTTTTAAAACCCTTTATGACAAATCAAAAAAAGAAAGTTAGATAGAGAAGCCATCATTGTAAAGGAAACATCATAAAAAGAAAGAATAAAACTACATTTAGTGGTTATTTTGTTCATATAACTCACTGTTTTTTCAAGTAGAATCCATTAAATAAAGTTTAGAATATAACAAGAATACCTCTTCAAAACCCTTTATGAACCATGGGAAGATTTCATGAGTAAACCATTAGTTATGAAAAAACTATAAAAACTATGAGTTATGTATATGTAATTACAAGGTATAAATGTAAAACTGTGGGCTATAAAATATGTAACTCATATGAGTTACGTATATGTAACTGGATCTTAGTTTTGTCATGATCAATGAAGGGATATAAATTGATTACGTATAATTAACTAAAATAATAGGGTCATAATTTACTCAATTATTAAAAAAAATAAGCAATTTATAAATTATAAGATTAGCTAGAGGTTGTTTTCACGCTTTTCACATAAGTTGATAGTTTTCTCTTGATCGCTTTATGAACCATACACCTAGAAAACTCCAACTTGTTTAATGTCAAGCAAACTAGAACTAAAAAAATGTGTAATTAACAACTAATAAGTTTACTTTAAGAGGCAAAACATGCATTCCCTATTCAATACTTACATATATGTTGAGTTGAGATTTGAAGCTACTGAAATTTGTGTGCTTAAAATACATGGGAAGCACATTAGTTGCAAACTTGTTAATGTCCCAAATGATGAAACTATCACAACAAGGGAGTTTCCAAGATATATGATCATCGATTTCTTCTTTCGCCACCATGTTATATAGTTTGTGCAAGAATTTTGGCACGCGACAACCATCACCAACCCGATCGCTACCACCCTCACCACCTCTACCACCATATTCGGTGATCACCTTTTCAGTCATGTCAGTCAATGTTTTTAAACAATCAACATCACTTCCTAACCCCTCAAATTGATGACTGATCGAGTGAAAATCTTTCTCGATGTCAACTAAATGAGTCCCCATGTCAATATCAAAAAAAGCTCTCTTTCGCCCTAGCGTCTCACAAAACGTTAATGGAAGCTTGTTGATCATGAATTTCATGGTAGTTTGAGTTGTTGATAAAGTTTTCTCTATGTCAAATTTGAATCGTCGTATTTTGTTGCTAATTTGTTTTTGGTTAAATCTTACTTTACCGAATGTTTCTTTGAGTTCGTTTATAGGGACACCATGCTTGTTAATGACAGTAGATTGTTGCTTCTTCCTTTTGATGGTTTTTAACATGTGTAGTTTCCCTTCTTGGAAGTGCTCATGCTCGAACTCTAGTCGATTCCATTCCTTCTTCTTGAAACCCTTTTAAAACCAAATTTAGACTGTTAATCATAACAACAACCTAAATAATCTCACTTCTAGCACAATTATTAGTATGGTAGATGGTTAATTACAACCAAATTCTCAACAGAAGTATCTAAAATCATGCATAACATAATCAAGAAATAAAACAATACTTACGTAGTTATTGAGTTGACAAATGAAGTTATCAAAACGATTTGTTTTAAAGTAGCAAGGGAGAATCTCGAAGATAAACTTTCGTTCATCGGATATGATAAAGGTGGTGCAAGACGAGCCCCATGATATGATGGAGTTTGTTGCTTTATCGTCAACCATTAAGTATAGTTTGATCAAGAATGGAGGTACACTAAGGTTATCATCCATCCTCCCTCCCATTTTGTTAGCCATTAGACATGATGGTTCCGACCCCCTTGGTCCATTGTGGCTAGTACCACCACCACGACCAACATCACCAATTCCTTCATTGTCACCACACGAGATTTCACTCAAACCACCGTCACCACCACCACTACCTATTCCTTCAATGGCACGACTAGCCACGACCACGACCCCATAACCAACATCACTTCCTTTGTTGCCGCTACCATTCCCACCATTGTGATCATTTTCTTGTGTTGTATCCATTGCACGATAATGCAGGTGAACCATCAATACATGTGTCTACTTATATAGACATATGTTCCTCTTGCTTTTCCTTTGTGGTTAATTATGTTCCATACCTATAGGTGTGTAGGGTGTACAATATTTTTATTCCCACACCATAATGCATGTTGTATTTTCACATTTTTCTAAATTACTTATATTTAACACAAAAAATAAATACCACATTTGTGAAAATGATTGCCACCGTCCCTTTTATTTTATCTATATCAATTATTTTTAGTACAGTTTAACTTGCTATACATGGTTTGAAAATTATATCCAAGCGTTTGAGTAGAACAAGAATTTATGTGATACATGGTTTAAATTAGAAAATGATAATTATAATTGCCTAATTTGTTGCGTCTCATTATTACCATCACTATTATTATTCAATTTATATGGAAACTTATAAAAGCTACTTAAATGGTAAAATGAGTAGTTACAGTTACATAGTGCAAAAATGTTACAGAATAGTAAACAAGTTTCAAAAATATTTTAATTTAGTCATCTATACATATTTTTCTTAAATTGAACCACCAAACGATCAAATCGAGTTATCATTAATTTTTTATGTGAAGAAATTAACAGGTGGAGAAGACGTGAGAGTCATAGTTTTTAATATATAAAATTATATTAAAAATAAAAAAAACATGTTAATTATGAAAAAATAAAAATAAAAGTAACTAAAATTTAATCAACATTCCATATTAGCATTAAAAGATATAAAAAATATTTTCTAATTAAAACCAAAAGTATAACATGCTAAAAAACATGTTAAAATTTTAATTTATATAAAATATAAAAATTAAATGACCTAATTAAAACACTTTTAAAACTTAAGTTACTAATTGAAACATTTTTAAAAATAAAGAAACCCAAAAACACCCAAAAACACCCAAAAACATTACCATCTTTTACCTTAATTTATTTAAATCTTGACCCCACCCATATGTAAAATCTGACATTTTGTTCATTCTTTAGTTTTCAATTTTCATCCACAAGAATGATTTTCTTAAAAATAGTGCCACACAATAGAGAGAGATGAAAAATGATCACGTGGACTCCAAAAATACCCAAAAATATCCCATTGTGAATGCTCTTTTCCGTAAATAAACTACAAGTCCTTCAATTTTGCAACAAAAAAAAATAATAATAATACATGATATTGCATTGTAACAAGATGAACATTAATTTTATTTCCGGTGAATGTGTTACACATCTATCTTGCGAAAAAAGTGTATTCGCTCTCTATGGACCGTCGCCGGAACCCTATTCCGGTGAATGTTCAACAACGGATTTTGAAGATTTTCGTCACCAACATTCCTGAAGGCTGCAGTGGTAATGATCTCGCTTCTCATGTTCGGGTTTTTGGAGAGATTTTCGATTTGTACATTGCGAGGAAAAAAGATAAGGGAGGAAATCGTTTTGGTTTCATCTCTTTTTTGGACATCAAAGATAAGGACGAATTGTTAAGAAGCCTGAAGACGATACGTGTAGGAGGTAATAAATTATGGTTCAATATAGCACGCTTTGTTCTTGAAGACGGCGAAATCAATAATTGTCGGGATGAAAGATCAAAGTTCAATGAGGGTAGTCACAGAGAACAACCGGTCATGGCTGAAAAGGTTGGTACGAAGGACGTTGGGAATCACTGGTTCAAGAATGTGTTCGTTGGTAAGTCGGTTACGGTGAATGAAGAGGTGGAAGGTTTTAAATCATTGCATGGCGTAGCGGTAGCGGCGAGAATGGTAGATCTGATGGCCCTTAAAGCCATTAAAATCACGCTTAGTAATATGGGGTTTCGACAATACAGAGTTCAATACATGGGCGGTCTGGACGCCTTAATTACTTTCCCTGATTCGGAGACGGCTACGAGGTTTAAAGAGGCGGCATTGATTACTCCGGTTGCCTTTTCTTTTGTTGCACGTTGGGAAGGGCAGGTTTTAGGCTATGAACGCTTGGCATGGATTAAGATTCAAGGTGTCCCTCTACACTTGCTATCTAAGGAGGTTGTGGATTTGATTGGCGGCTTATTCGGAAGGGTGGTTCATAGCGCTCAATGTTCAGAAAATGATCTTGATTTATCTTACGTGTATGTTGGCGTGTTAGTGGGAGACGGGAAGCGTTTGTCGGAAGAAGTTGTTGTTAAATGGAAGAATCGCAAGTTTAGCGTTTGGGTTTTTGAAGAATTGGGAGAGTGGATTCCGGACTTTGCGGAACCGGAAGATGATGGCGACGACGTGCCAGAGATGCCCGAGAACGA